>JAVCKU010000002.1:6374900-6385424 GCA_032273985.1 Hypsolebias coamazonicus
ACTTCAGTAATTTGAGTTTGTTAAATAATATATTTGATGGATGGCAGTAAGGCATTCTTATAATAATTCTCACAGCTCTTTTCTGTAAAATAAAAATTGACTTAGTATGAGTTTTGCATGCTTTTCCCCAGACTTCAAGACAGTAAATTAAATGTGGAGCAAAAATTGTATTATACAGCAAATATAGAGCTTTTTCATTCAACAAGTCCTTTAGCTAAACAGTACTGCAGTAGATCTAGATAACTTAGTTTTAAAAGAAGTTATGTGCTGTTTCCACGACAGTTTATCATCAGTAATTACACCCAGGAACTTCACTTCGCTCACTCTACTTAACTCAGCACCATCAATTATAACAGAAAAATCCACAGTTATCCTTTTATTAGTAAATAAAATATAATTTGTTTTATCTAAGTTTAATGATAACCTGTTTAATTTAAACCAAGTTTGTAATTTAAGTCCATAATTATTTTTACAAAATAGAGACCTTCACTCAGAAAAGGACACCAGGTGTGTTTTATCAAAGAGCTAAACCTTCTCTTAAACAACAAATTCCTTAAGATCAACACTGAGGTCATAAATCATTTCTTAATTTACAGAAATATGTCTTTTTAAACTGACCTGTTGCTGCTGACTGTTGCACAGAATGCAGGTTTAAGTGTTTAATGGTGGCCTGAGATCACAAAGAGGAAACTAACTTTCTTTTCTTTTCTTTTTTAAAAAAATTTCAGATTTTAAATAGCCCTTAAATGTTTCTCTTTGAATCTGGGCCAGTTTATTCATTTTAACTCCAGCCCATTGACCTGACCATTTTAAGGGATTAATGCTTGTCTGTTTGTTTGCTAGGCTACCTTTCAATGACCCTTGAATCATCCAGGCATAAAAATGCTTCTAAACTCAAGAAGGACACTTTCAGACAACTTAGTAAAATGTTAGTTTAAATTGAAATTTTATGCATTTTGTTACAAAAAAAGCTGAATAACAAATACAATTTTTCCCTTTTCTTTCAGCTGAATCTACAAATACCAAAGATAACAAAGGTTGGCAGATATCAAAGACAATCTTAGCAACAAGATGATTTCCAAAGAGCTATTAGTTGTCATTAATCTGAATAATAATTTGTTTCTAACACTTGATCTTAGATTCTTGGTGGATTTTTTTTCTTGTTTTTTTTCTGGAGGCCAACCTTTTAGCACTTCATGTGTTGTTTGACTTATTTTCATTCATGTAGGACTTCACAAACTCAAGTGCACCTTAAAGTGTTTAACAAAGGGAAGCAGATGAATGGTTGCCGCAATATCTACATTTTTGTCATTCTCTGAATCAGAGCCAGAACTGGTACACAAGAGCATCAGTCCTTTCAGACAAAAGCTTCACAGCCCATAACCTTCTCCTTTGTGTGTGAGCTCTTCCATTACCAGCTAGTGGCTCAGAACTAAATAACCAACAAATCAAAGATCAAGATTAGTGTTTCCAATATGCACTCGAATTATAAACTTTTAAATGTTAATACAAAATTTAATTCATGTGGTAAATTACTAAATAAAAACCAGATTAAAATGTCAACATAGTCAGAGTGAACAGTAAATGCACCTGAAAGTCTTCTGATTTTATGCATCAGAACATCATCTAAATAATCTTTCTTATCAGAACTTAAACCCAGGGGAAAAAAACACCTTGGACAATATTAAATATTACATCTTTCATTTTATTTTTTAACTAAGGCAAAATACTGAAACAATATATGCAAAACTACACTTTTAATGTTTTTTTGTAAATGAAAGTTGCACCCAAACAAACCAAAAAATATCCAGAGCATTTTTCAATTTGGACAGATGAAAACAAAAAGGGACGCGTGAGGACATAAAATAATGTATCACATAAATGCAAACAATTCATTTCATTACTGACTGTCAGCATAGTTGAAAAAAGTTTTTATTTATTTATTTTTGTGCCTCCTTGCAGCCACTAAGTTGACTATAAACTCTTCTGTAGACCAAAGTAGAGTAAAAATCAAATGCAAGGCCATCTGTCCAACAGATAAAGTTAAACCCAAAACTGGGCCATGCAGCGAGACAGTGTTCCCAAATGCAGCAAGAAAATCTACCAAAGAACGGCTGGAAAACGAAAAGATTCAGAGTATTATGACAAAATCTAGACCTCAACCTGAACAAAATGTTTGAAATGCCACTTTTGAGCTTTAGAAGAGTTGGGTATGAACAAAAACCTAAAAATTTCAATAGGTTTAAACAAAACACTGTAACGAAACATGGGACAGATTTCCTTTGAAACTATGAGAAAAACTATATATATGTTAAGATGATGACTTGAGTTGATTTTACAACTACTTTATTATACAATGCTCAGGTATTACTCTGTTTTTGAGCCTAAATTAAACGTTTTTTGTTTGCCATGTTATGTGAAGCTTCAGAAATGTTTCCCACAAACAAGCAGCTGACCATGTTAGAGCAACTTTTGTCTAATTCTTTTAGAACAATAGATTTTGCACTAATATGTCAACCCATAAGGTATTCATAACATTTATGAGGACACCAGCAACACGTATGAAGAAGATATCTTTCTCTGCAGGTTAAGAGACTGTCAGTGGCAGAAGCCTCCTCTGAGAAGCCTCAAAAAGGAAGTGAGAGGTTTTCTAACTGGTGACGTCACGACCTTCAGGAATGTGAAACACTATCCGAACCAAAAGCCCTGGCTGAATGCAGAGGTATGCACCCTGCTGAGAGCCTGGGACACTGCCTTCTGGCAATTCACAGTAACTGAGGAAGACAAGGTTAGAGCTGGATGCTGGTAATAAAAGGGCCAAGCAGCATATGTACAGAAGATCCATGGACAATTCTCCTCACAAGACACACAGAACATGTGGAAGTGCATGAAGTGCATAACAGATTATAAAGGCAGAGGTACACAATGCCCTAGGGATCCATCACTGCCTGATGCTCTCAACAGATTCTATGCATGCTTTGAGGACCCAAACAGACCACCCAGCACCAGACTCACCTTATCACAAGAAGAAGAGTTCCTCAGCATGACCTCAGCAGCAGTAAGGAGCACTTTCAGGAGGACCAATCCTCACAAGCCAACTGACACAGACATCCCAAGGAAGGTGCTGAAAGACTGTGCTGATCAGCTCTGCGACGTACTGGCCGACATATTGAACTCTTCTCTCACACTGGCAACAGTTCCCACCTGCCTCAAGACTGCCACCATTATCCCACTTCCAAAGAGTTCTACAGTGACTGACCTGAATGAATGTTGGCTGGTAGCCCTCACCATGATAATCCCTAAATGCTTTGAAAAGCTGGTCATGACCCACATCATAGCTAACAACATCAACGTGGACCCTCACCAGTACCCATACCGTGAGAATAGATCAACAGAGGATGCCATCTCCTCTGTGGTCCACACTGCTCTCACCCACTTGGAGCAGAAGGACTCCTCTGTCCATATGCTCTTTGATGGACAAACTAATCACGCTAGGACTAAGTTCCTCTCTATGAAACTGGGTCCTAGACTTCTTAACCAACAGACCACAATCTGTGAAGATCCACAACTTTTTTTTTTCATTTACCCTTTACAGGTTGTCCCCGAGTTATGGCGCCATCGACTTACGGCAACTCGGACTTACGGCGCTGCCCCAGTGACGTCATCATACCTCACGTTGGCTTTTTTTATGCAGCATTTTATGTTTTTTTTTCTGTTTTTTTTTGTGGGTATTTTGTTAGCTAACTGCTTGGAAACACATTAAAACGGCAATCTTAGTATGCTGTTGTTGTTTTACATGGAAAAAAATGTGTTTAAAAAGACATTACGGCTGCCATGTGGTTTCAGTTTCGAGTTACGACCGAAAAGCCGGACTTACAGCGCCATGTGGCCGGCGCTCCGAGTTACGGCAAAATCGAGGTACGAACGGTCCTTAGGTCCGGAACCCATTCGTAACTCGGGGACAACCTGTACTTGGTTTAGTTATATAACATTTTTACTTCTCTATTTGATGCCTTACTTTGAAATTCAACATCAGTTTAAGAGCAAAGAAGCTTACCCATGTTTACATTTACTTCATAGAATGGTTGCTAACTAAAGTGCACCACAGCATGTCCATTAAAAGGTCTGATATAAAGGATTACTTGCACCCAGTGCCAGCTTTCAACAACATACAACTTTATGAATTAGTTTTGCTCTTGTATGTGATGATTTTCCTCCCATGTTTTTGCCCTCAAGGAATGAACCCATACAGAGCTATCACATGCATATGGATACAAGCAGCCCCAACTTCCTGTTGGCTCTTGTATCTTTTACATTATACATATTTTGTATTGATCCTTTTATAGGAGGTGAGTGGGAAACATAGCCTGCAAATAAGCTGAAAGAAATTTCGGCTGACTCCATCATTTTTATGCTTCTTTTAACTGTGGGGAAAAAAAGGCAAAAGTGCTGATGAGGCTCAAAAAAAGGAGAGACGAGACAAAACCAGAATTTCTTTAATAAATCTAATGTCAAGCAATTTCTGCATATGGTGTATACCCTCAGCGGCACACACATTAAAGATACATTCATTGAAGGACTTTTGGCCAAGCTGTTCTGCAAGGACATGGGGAAGTTCACACACTGAAGCACAGACTCATGCAAGTGCAAATGCATTCATACACTTGGAATGGATGGGGTTTATCACCAGTCCCCACACATGGCCCTATAACTTCACTGGCTTGCTTTTCCTTCATTTAATTCGGAGAGTAAGAACCGTTCCTAAAAGCAGAGTTTGAATGAATGTTTACAAGAGATGATGCAGCAAGTTGGTTAGTCTAAAAGGAAGCTACAGAAATGCTTTAAATGTCAGTAAACACATTTGGATTCAGCTTTAAAGTTTGTCAGCATGTTAAAACTGAGTATAACTGTGGAAAATATGCCAATGAGTTTCAACACAATAAATGAAATATCTAGACATTTCAACTAATCAGTGTTGAACTTCTGTGTCACAACACAACTAATACACATTCATCCATCCATTCATTATCTTCCACTTTTTCCATAGTTGGTCGGGCAGCAGCTTAAGCACTGAGGCTCAGACAGCTCTTTCGATAGGCACCTCTTCCTTCTCTTCTAGTAGGATTCCAAGGTGTTCCCAGGCAAACAAAGAGACATAGTCTCTCTAGTGTGTCCTAGGTCTTCCCTGGGGTCTCCTCCCAGTTGGACATGCCCGAAGCACCTCCCCAGGGAGGTGCCCAGGAAGCTTCCTTACCAAATACCTGAACTACCTCTAATGGCTCCTTTTGATGTGGAGGAGTACCCTGTGGAAGAAACTCATTTCAACCGCCTGTATCCACAATCTCATTTTTTTGGTCACTACCCACAGTTTGTGGCCATAGCTGAGGGTAGGAACAAAGACTGACCAGTAATCAGAGCTTCGCCTCACAGCTCAGCTCCCTCTTCACCACAACGGACTGGCACAGAGTCCGCATTACTGCAGATTTTGCACAAATCCGTCTATCGATCTCATACTTACTCCATTCTTCTCTCACTCGTGAACAAAACCCTGAGATACTTGAATGCCTTCATTTGAGGCTAATACACATAAAAAGCAGAAAGAGTCAGTTTCAATGAAAGCTTTTTTCGTATTTTATGTTAACGACAAAGATGCAACCTTGTTTAATTTGTGAGGTTAAATAATATATACCATACTTAGGTATTTATCTTTATTTAGGGTAACACTCAGGCCATGACTGTCTTTCTGTAATTGTGTCCAACATAACATTTACAGTTTATTTTTCCTCCAGTAATATGTTATTGGCAGTTTCAGACAATGTGTGTTGCACTCTTCTGTAGCATCATGCCACATCTCAGCTGGATGTACAAAGTAGTAACAAGTATGAGAGAACACCAGCTGAGTGAAAAATGTGGCTTGGGGGATTGTTGCAGCTGAACTTCAGGAACTGCTATAATCCAACGTCCCACTTCAAGTGGAATATACAAAATATGTTTCCATGTAAAGTTAAAGGTACCCAGGTTTTTAACTACATATTTCTTTGTTATATGTTTTTTTTTAATGTCTAAAATCCTCAGATAGTCAAATAAGGCTCAGATCTTCAAATTGTGCTTGCTCTGTACTAAGTTTTATAGTGGAGTTTAGATTAACGGCATTTATTCATCCAGATTTAAAGTAACAGAATACTTGGAGGACAAACACGTTGACCCTTCCATCTGGCCTTATTGCCTGTGTTTAGAATATTTATCTCTTGAGTTGGATCCCAATATTTTGCCAGTGAGAAAAAAAAAATTCTATATGAGTCAGTGTCGCCTTCCTCATTTATTTATTTATAACATAATTACAAGCAAAAATTCAGAGCTAAGACAATCCAATAGTGAGAAAGACCTATGGCAAACTGCCTGAAAACATGTTTAAAGTTCATCTTCTCTATTTAGTAATAGTTAATATATGGTATTTGTAGTCTCATTATAACCTTGGTGTAAAATGTGGTTCCTTTAATACCACATGAACATGTTAAGGGTTAAAATGAATCTGTGTAGTGCCAAATGTGTCTGTTAAATACACAATTACTACATAAACCCTCAGTCCTGCCTTACACTATGTCTCTGTGCAGACACCACTGAAATTAGTACGGAACTAATGCTGTGAATAATTTTCATTTCAGTCTTTATGGTTCTCTTTTTTTTAATTAAAGGTAAGCTGATATCAACAAATGTCATGCTGTTGACCGCAGTAAGTGTGACCTCCTCATCCCATAACATCTTAAGCTTTCCATAGAACGCTGCTTTTTAAACATTTTTAATTAATTTAAATATGCTGGTGAAGTAACTGCCTGAATACCAGTGTCCAGTTTTACTTGTTACACTAGTTTTAAAAAATAACTAAATTATGCAATATGTAGTTTGGATTTATCAGTTGTACATGAGTTATATACACCACAGAATTGTGAAACACCTCTTAATTGTGTATTGTGTTCTTCTCAAGGACCACACATAACATGTAGGTTTGAGTCTATATTAGTTAGTTATGTTAGTTAAAAATAAATCTAAATTTATTTGTAGAAAATAGGATTATTATGTTTATTATTGTATTAAAATAATGAGGCACCACACTTTTTCAAGAGAATTGGAATATTTGGTTTAAAATCAAGTCTCAAAAGAATAACCCACGGTATACACGTTCTATTGTGCTTTATATCAACACAGCAATGGCATATGAAATAAGATTGGTATTATTGAAAGGGAAACAGTTATATAAACTAGCTTTTGAACTTTGGGAAGAAATGTTATCTAAATTTAGACCAAGCTTAAAAGAAGTTTGTAAAACTTATTTAAGATTCTTGGACTAAAATAAAGTTCAACTAAGCCGGCACTTTGAGGCCAGATGGGAGGACCAGATCGTAGCTTCTTCAGTTACCAGGTGGACGCCGAGAGGAAAGTGGCCTTTAGAAAGTGACCTTCTTGGATGAAGTGGAGACCTCCTCCAAGCTTGCCATCGGTAGCCAAGGCAGATTCTTTCTGGACTCTGCTCCAAGGGTGTCCTGAGCTTCTTTGTATGTGTGGACTCATTCTTCTCCGACACACACACTTCAACCCACAACGTGGAGAAGACAACAAAGACTATGGCAGGGACCAAGATGAGGTAGAGGTATGGCAGCTGACTTGGGACCAGAAAGTTGCAGTTTGACTCAGCCATTCCCTCATGAGCAAGACACCTAATCCCTAATTGCTCCCCGGTTGCTTACATGGCTGCCCACAGCTCCACCTGGGTGTATCTCATGTGTGATGGGTTAAATGCATAGAACTAATTTTGCCATTGTATGGGAACATACAATGTACAATGATGACAGTCTCAGATTTCCCTTTCCTCCTTCCCTTTTATCAAGTGCTGTGTGTATTTCATGTAGATGTCTAACAAAAGAAAGGGAAATAATGTGAAACTTTTTTTAATTAATGTATCAGCCCATGTATACTTGCACATAAACAACTTTGTCATCAGAGATGTGAATATACCTGATTATTTTTAACTGCCAAGCTGCTGATTAGAGTTTTGTGCTAATTTGTTATGCTGAGTGCAATCAAAGCTTCTCCTGCCACAACAAAAGTGTTCGATAATGTTTGTTTAATTTGCAGCGTAAATTTCATTTAATCAAAAATTGTTTTGATGTTAGTGAGATACTGTTAAGGCAATTAGCCAGAAACTTCATGAAATACTTTTATATCTCCATGATTTTTCTGTAATGTGCAGCTGTGAACACGTACTCTAAATTTGTTAGGGACATCAGAGAGCATGATGCACAAGAAGATGCCATTAGGCAAATCTTTGAATCGAAAACTTTGTGCCGCTCAGCTCAAATCCTCAGCATGACTGGCCTGTTGTGTCTTTTTATTGGTGACACTTGATGGCTTGGGGGAAAAAAAATGCTAAGCACATGGAAAATCCCTTTCAGCTTTGGCTGATAGCCAGATGTATTAGTGGTGGCACAAGTACAATGCATAGATTGAAAAGTAGATTTCGAGAGAGCTGCTGGAAGAGGGATACACACCCACTTTCTGTCCTCCTCCCAACTCTTTTTCTATCTTCTCACGTCTTCCCTCTTCACCCTTGCTCCAGTTTTGTAATATGTCTCTCCCAAGATGTTTATAATCACTAGGGCACCAGTGGTTGAGAGTGATTGAGGTGCTGAAGGAAAACTTGATGGTAAAAAATAAAAAAATGATTCCTGCAAGTCATCAGATGGTGGTGGGTATAATCTGTGGTAGTGGCAGTTCTTGCTCAGTGGTGAGATCGGAAGCTTTACAGGGAAAGTCACACATATATATTAAAGCCTCCCGGATGTGCCCGCCAATCGACTGGCTTCAAAGCTGCACTCATTTGCAGCTACCATCCCTGCAGAATGTCAACAAGGGGGTGGAAAGGAGGGAAGGTGCAGAGGAGGACGGTAGGGAGAGATGAAGCAAGGGAAGGGGAAGATGTGAAACAGCCAGGCAGACAGAGATAGAGTGGAAGTGTTTGATGCAGGAGTGTTGGCTTATGGAATATTTTCACAGACGAAACATGAAGGACTCCATGGTACTTGTGCTTGTCTAATCTTTAGCACTATTTTCTGACTGTTTTTGTACTTAAATAAACAGTTATTTTAGGTCTCCAATTGTCCATATGAGAGTTTGATTTTGTCTATTATATGAAAATCACAAGCATGTTAAATTCAACAAAGAGAAGCAACTAAGATAAAGCAAAGTTAAATAAAAAGTACCAGAGGCTCTTTACTGTCTTTCACATGCATGTGTTTGTCATGTAGCAACTATGTGCAAATAAAATTTGTCTAATCCTTTCATTTTGATAAAAACCCGTGTCCCAAACTGGGTCATTATATAGAGTATTTAATGGTGTCATCTGTCAAAGCTGTGCACAAAAACAATTATTGTAATAAAGCATATACTGTATATTATTATATATAAAGGTTGAGAAGTACGGTATTGGAGGGTGAGACAGGTTTCCCCAGAAGTGCTTTGGATCTTAACTCAAAGAAGATGAAAAACAAGTACTTAAGGATTTATTTTAGTTAATACTTAAATGTTTAGGATAACCTTAGAAACCTCTGACACTTGAGTTTCACAAGATACTTTAAACCAAAATGTGTTCTCTGTAGTTTGATTGTATCAAACAATGCTATGGAATTAGCTTAGCTTATTCACTAAGTGTTGATCTGTTGACATGTTATTGTGATTACAGATCCTGAAGCTTGCCGTAGACAAACTGGTTTAATTTGGATTTGTGCAATAACATTTTTATTTAGTCTTAAAATTATTTTTTTTTTTTTACAATTATTCTAGAGAAAATAGTCAAGGTCAGAACATATGCAAAGAAATAATTTGTTTGAGGGGTTTCAGTCAGGGTTTAGAGCTCACCATAGCACAGAACCAAAAGTGGTGAAAGTTACTAATGATAGTCCCACGGCCTCGGACACTGGACTTATGTCTATACTGATCCTGTTAGACCTCAGTGCTGCATTTGATACAGTTGATCACAATATTCTACTTCAGAGAATTGAACATGGTAATGGCAATGACAAAAGACAAAAGAACGGCTCTAAATTGGCTTAAATCATATTTATCTGATATATTCCAATTTGTAAATGTAAATTAATCTTTTTCATGCACAAAAATTAGTCATGGAGTTCCTCTGAGTTCAGTGCTTGGACCAATACTCTTTACCTTATATATGCTCCCATTAGGTAATGTTATTAAATAGTACGGGATACATTTTCATTGTAGGGGATTGGTGGGGATTTCATAGGGGAGTAGTGGAACAGAGGTTAGAGAAGATGGGCCTGTGATCGGAAAGTTGCAGGTTCAACTCCCCGGACTGATGACTTCAAAATGTGGGTGGAAAAGATGAAATACCCTCTTTGCACTGCTCTGGGCCCTTGAATAAGGCCCTTAACCCCCAACATCTGCTTCCAAACAAGTCTCTCATGAGTTCTCGTGACTCAGTGAGACTACCTGTATAAAATAAAGGAT
>JAVCKU010000002.1:6450660-6466052 GCA_032273985.1 Hypsolebias coamazonicus
TGGATTTGGTTGGTGTTTTAGGTTCGTTATTTTATTACTGGAAAAAAAAAAAAAAAAAAAAAAGATCAAGGTGGAGCACACACCTTTATGACTGTTTGGATAGCTAATAATATAGTCACTCCATTGCCAGACTTTGTAATGACAACCACTAACTACTGGTGTCTCACTGGTAGCCAGTGGATGCCAATGTGATAATGGCAATGTGGCAGTCTTTATTGATATAATTCATTGTCAGGTTTTGGACAATCGGAAGGGGTTTCAGAGAGGATGCTGGAAGAGTTTGTAGTAAAACGTTGCAGTAGTTGAATCAAAAAATGACCATGATCTGGATGAACAGCTGGTTTGCCTTCTGAGTCAAATCTAGTCTGATTTTTATAATGTCGTGAAGTTTTCTGTATGACACAACCATGTTCATTTTCCTTGTGATTTCTGTGCTCATCCATGTGTTTGCATGTTTTCATTTCTATCACATGAATAATGCAAGACCAAATGAAAGATTTAGTAAATACTGTTGACTATTTTAACAAAAAGTCATGCCATCATCAAGGGGAATAAACTTCCTGTTGATTCATATTATTTTTCCAAACGTTGTTGGACTGATAAAAGTTAACCTTTATCAAGCATACAGTGAAATTATGCTTTGAAGAGGATGCTTCTCCAGGTACTGAGCTCACTGGTGGATAAATCTTACTGTTTGTGTTTCAACCTGAAGGGCAGAAACGTTTAAGTGATGCTGATACTCTACAAAGATTGGAAAAAATCCAGTTAAAGAGAACTGTAGTGGCAAACATCACATCATCTGTAAAAGAAAAAAAGCTAGAGATGAAAAGAGGACGGCTTCTACAGCATAATATTGATCTCAAAAATTTATTTAACTCCCCCATGGGTTACCTTAAAAGGTTTAAGCTGATGGTTCTGCCATAACCCACACAATCCCCTGACCTTAACGTTGTTAAAAATTTATAAATGGGCCTCAAAAGAGCAGTACACGCAAGATGATCTGAAAATCTCACAGAAGTAGAAGCTTTTTACAGGAACTGAATTCTTAGCTGGCAACAAAATTAGGTTGCTTACTGTAATATATGTATTTGTTTTTTTATTCGTTCATATAGCTTCAGGCTATACTTTCAGTTTTCACTAAATAAATTAAACAATATACTTTCAATGGAAATATCCAAAAAGTGTCATTTTGAACATTTTGTGCTGTAGAAGTCGGGTCTAATTTTGCCAACTTTTTGTATTTCATGATGGATCCACAGAAATGTAGTCAAAGGTTTTGTTGGAACATTATCAGAATGCATGAAACAGTTCATCAGTGTCTTCTCTGATTTGTTTTATGTTTCTGTTGAACAGAAATTGACTTTACTTGATGTGTTTTATTTCATTTTGAGAATTCAGCAAAGCTCCTCAGAATGATGATGTCTGGTTGCTCAAAACAGTCCAGTCTATTTTCAGAGGTCACGGATAAAACATTTTTCTATATTGTTATGTTCTGCAACAAGAAATACATAAAACTCAAGTATGCAACAAGAGTGCTGGAATGAGATTTAAAGATGATTGAGTCCAGTTTGTGTTTGGAATAAGCCGACTTTTTAAACTTTGGGTGTGCTGAAGTGTAACTTTTAGTCAGTGGGCCTTAGTTTCAACTTATCTCAGCTCATAATATTTTATATATAATGTCATACTGGCCATCTTGATGTGGCTGAGTGTTTGTCTTTAAATTCACCATTGTGCCTTCAGAAGAGATAAACTGGGTTTAGAAAAAAAATAATATATTTTTCTCAGATTAATGTGTTTTTTCCCGTCCTGCTTTTTGATGTTTTTGACAAGTCCGCTTTGCCTCTTGACATAAAAAGACTTGGTGGAATGATAGTAATCAGATTCTTAACAGATAATCCCAGCCTCTTCTGGCAGGTCAACCATCAGGCCCAGATGACCTTTATCCTGTGGAGATTATACCATTTAAGAATAGTTGAGATGTTTCCTGATATGGGTGCATGTGCTTCAAGCTCTCAAGCTGAAGGCTGACCTCCCTAATCAGTGTGTCACTCACACCCACCCAGAGTAATTGAAATGCTGACAGCTAAGTTTTCACCTTGGAAAAACTTGATGTGGCATGTTTCACAGTGTTTCTGTATTCAAAGAGCACACTTGCACCCTGAAGGCAGTCTCTATGACCCCACTCTCATCAGCACTACATCCAAACCACTTTTTATACTTTAATATTGTAACATTATATTCACATCATGTTTTCCTGTGGGACTAACTTGACTGAAGTAGCTAGAGACCCTTGATGCTGCCAGCTTTGTGTTGAGCAAGTAAGTGCGCTGTCAGCCCAGTGTTGTTCTCATTTAAGGAGCCGACAGTCAGCGGTCGTCTTTGCGCAACAATCCCATTTTAGCATAACACCTCCGTCTCTCATCCCCGTTCTCTACCTCCTTTTCTTTCTTGTATTTGACACTGCTCCTCTGGTCAGTCACAATATCAACTGTCTTTCCTCCTTTTGTTTATTCTTCCCAGTTCTCTTCTTCGATCCTGTCTCTCCAGTTTCTCATCTTTGCCCTTCCTCTCCTCCGCTGTATATTTGATGTCAGCCATCCATTCAGCTTCAACGCAACCATCAGGGCTTTCGCGTGCATAGTTTTTTTCACTTTCTTTAAAACCTCTGTCCACACCTCAACATGGTTTTCACTTTTCACCGTCTCTGTTTAAAATTTGTGTTAGCCGCCAAGATGAGAGTTAAAATACTCTAATTTTTCTTCTCTTCAAATGACATGCGCAATAATACACTATGTTGTGTCAACTCTTACAGAAGAAGTTCAGTTCATTTAGCCAACTTTAAATTTCACTGAGTCTCTGTATGCTTAATCATCTAACCCACTGTTCTCTGCAATTTAAATGACCACATTTGCAGAAAAAGATAAACCAGCTGTTGGGAAATAATAATCTCAGGATATCACCTGCATCTACGTGCACCTATACGAATAAGCCTTGGGGGAAGACTGCAGAATCAACACAATATATGGAGTTATGGTGCATTTAAAGAGCAGTATGTGGGATTTTTATTGTCCCATAGCAGAAAATAGCCCTAATATATCCAGAGGGTTGAAAGCCGGGCTGATCGATACCAGTGACTCAACAATCTGTTTGCCAGGTGCTGAGATAACTGACTTTGTAGCCTGTAGTCTCTGAAACAGCAGCATCATCTGTTTGAGATAGAAATATATTCTGCATACCTCAACAGAGGTAAAAAAAAAAAATAACCAGTTTGATCTCTTCTGTTTTCACTAACGTCAAGGGCAGCTCATCAGATGGAAACTGTGTCATAAGATGCTCTTTGAAACAAAGAGTTCAAACTTTATACTCAGAATAGGTTAATAGAAACTGATTAAATCAGACACAACTTATGTACATAAAAGACAACATGCAGGGTTTCACATTAGGGATGCTAGAATTTAATGTCACTTATTTATCTTTAATATGTACAATAGTTTGTTTTGTTCATATCCTCACAAATTTAGCATAACCATTTCTTTACCATCACAACAAAATGCTTGACTTTAGCCCTGCAGCTACCTTCAAGCCACAACTATTGTTTCTAAACAGCATGCCTTAAAACCAGAAAAAGCTGACATTTATTACTTCTGGATTCAAAAATACCAAGGTTGCGATGGCCTAACACTGAACTCAAGGTTTCAGAACAGCAACTCACTAACTTCATTGTTACAATAGCTATGCCTAGTTCTTATACCTTTTATGGATTTTGAATGGAGATGTCATACAAAGTGACATTTCTGTGCTTTTAATGTCTATTTTCAGCATCATGCCCACAAAGAAGAATATACAAGCCTTTTGAATGTGTCTTTACAAAAAGAGCTAAAAATAAATAAATAAATAAATAAATAAATAAATAAATAAATAAATAAATAAATAAATAAAATAAAATAAGCCACTCATTCATTTTTTATGTTATTGTGAAATCTACATTTATTTTAATCCTCAACCATTTCCTTTAATCTTTTGCCATTTCCCCTTTTCACCCCTGTTTTGTTTCTAACCACCCCTTGGTCCTTAATGCAAATCACTACAAATGCTTCCTTTTTAAATCAACTAATCAGCTAACATGTCATCATCCCACAATTCCACCATCAATGCTGCTGCCGTATGGTTACCATGGTAACACCTAGTCCAAACGCAGTAGCGGCCACTGCAGAGAGAATGTAGTGGCTGTAACAGAGCACACAGACATAGCAGTGTTCAGCATTTAAACCCCTCCCTCCCTTTCCACCACCTCACCCTTCTTATATTACATGGGCAACTCTCGCTCATTTGCTTTAACAGCCAGTGGGAGGCTTGTCATCATAGATCTCTCAAATGAAAGGCAACGATCTTAAAGCAAGGTGATAACTCATTACACACTCCACTAATGCACTCTTCCAGCAGCACACCAGCTGTTTCGTAGATACAGTTGAAAGAAACATGAGTGCTCACATCATGCATGCATACAATGTTCATGACCTGTTATTAATGGAAACATAATGTATATTAATGTTGCCTTTGTGTAGAATTGCATACACTGGACAGGAGTTAGAAAAAAAAGACCATAAGATCCTCTGAGACACATACATTTTCTATAATTACACTTCAACTATGACATACACTGTTATCTTCATGCATGCTGCTGACATTAACACTAAAACCATTCAAGAAGGCATACATTTTAGTTGAAGACGAAGCATTTAATTAAGCTCTCACATACGACTGACCTTTATGTAGCAATTTGACTTTGTACACTAAGAGATGACACTGTTACCTGTTCTACATGACCTCTGTGTCACAAAGGGTTGGTGCTGGTGAACCCAATAGTGAGGGCAGGCAGGCAGGCAAGGACTCGAGATAATCTAAAATAAGGAATTTATTTTATAAAACAAAAGCGCTGATGGGGCAGTAAACTTGCATAAACCAGGAGATGAACACGAGGAGCAGACTAGGCATCACAAGGAACAGGATATCACCAATGGACAGATAAAAATGCCAGGACAAGGACTAACTCAGAGACACAGACTTATATACAGGAAGCACCAATTAGATCAAGTGATGACACCTGTGAGTAATCACAGATGCCAGAGAGACGGAGGATGCAAGACAATAATATGACACAATATGGGGCTAGATACCAAAGAAACACAAACCCTATAAAGAGAACCAGAGGATCAGGGGGACACAGTCATAAACACGGCACCAGGGACAAAACCACAACTCCTACACTCTGAAATTATGTACAACGTTTGGGACTTAAAGAGATCTATTTATTTATGCTTCAGACAGCAAGGTGTTGAGTTACGAATCTTGAAATACAAAACACTAATAGACCTTGAATGAATGGGAAAAAACTGAAAAACAAGATGTGCACTCCTTTCTAATAATTCATACTGCCACATATGAAGATAAAAGTGGGAAAAACACAAGGTACAGAACAAAATAAATCTACAGAAGTGCTTGCCTTACATTTTACCATTGTTTCCACTAAAACCACTGTGATAAAAAGTGTCTCTTTTATAATTGCACAAAGGTGGTGACACACAGTTGCTCATACTTTCATTAATCAGTTGTGTCTTGTTGCTTCTGTTTATTGTTTCTGAACACAGCACAGAAGACAGACTGGTTTTTGTTTAATGCTCTGTGTGTATCAGGCAGTTTGAATGCCTGTACAAGCCTTCCCCGTCTGTGTTTTATTCTACAAATGTTGTCCGCCAGTGCATTGTTTTAAGGGAAGATGAGTTGGGTTGTGTTCTTGTTGTTCTTTTATTTATTTATTTATTTTTTGGGGTGAGACGTCAAAAGCCAAATTGGAGAGCTAGACAGATGGTGTACTGCAGGAACCCTTTGACTCAACCAATGTTTTTTAGTCAGGCAGCGCACAGTGGCCTTTCATCCTGCCTGTCAGGCATGGCATAGAGATAAATTGAGAGCAGTGGTAACTGCTTTTTGTGCATTAAAAAATGAACGTCGCCGCACTCTTATTCTCTGGCATTGTGTTTCATGTAACATTCGCCAATGAATACCTGGCTACAGGGAAGGAAGTGGGGATGAATTAACAAAGATCTCTTCTGATCTTGACAACAAACGTTATTCTGTGAATGGAATCTGTTTGAAACAGTCCATGATTTGAACACTTACTGGTAATTCTTTCATTCATTCAATTTTCATACTCTTTTTTTTCTTGCTGTTCAAGATTGCAGAGTGGCGGGTGGTGGTTTCTGGACTGTGAGAGAAAACTGGAATACAGAGGGCATCAAGCCACATATAATTTATGTCTGCAATCTTTTAAGTATGAAACAATCAGAGGTGAATCACTGTTTATCTATGGACGCAAAAAAGAACAAAAGCAGATTAACACCAATGAGTAAAATGTGAGACAAATGCAAACGTAGACAAAATGTTTGCACGAGTGTGAGGGAGCATGTTCTCATCAGCACATGTAAGTGTTTGGGTTTGATTCAAGGGCCCATCAGGGAAGCAGCCTTTGCATAACTCTGATACGTCAATTAGTGCAGAATGATAGATGATGAGCTCTACGGGCAGACAGGGTCATCATGGAGGGCTGAGAGAGCTGAGCGCTCTGTCCTGAATCTCAGATCTGCTCTGCCATGTCCCCTCTCAAAGACTTTAAGATACATGAAGCTTAGTCACACCATAATAAATCTTATAATAAATGTCTGGAGTAAAAATATTTTGTGAGGTTTGCATGCTTTGATCAACCAAGTTTGATTTTTGAGTAAGGTTAAGTGAAAACCTTTCAGTTTTGTTGGCTTTTTTGATATCACTTTTTTTTTTAATCTAACAGATGAAGCTAGTACCGTATTTTTTGGATTATAAGGCGCACCAGATTATAAGGCACATTAAGCGAAACAAATCAGCAAGATAAGTCAAACTTTATTCAATTAATTCAAAATAACCACATAAAATCGGTTTGAGGTCATCACAACCAGAATTAATACATAAAGCTCACTGTCGTTTTTTGAGAATATTAAAGGATTTTAAGTGCTCTTTATAGTCAAAAAAATATGGTAACTTCTTAAAATCATGTGGACTTTCCTGTAGAATAGTTTGGCTATTTATTGAGGTGGCATCATTTCAAGAAAAGTATTGTTAATAACTTTTTCCCCACTTTTGCTAATTGCAGCACTTACCTATAAATATCAACAGTAAAAGACTGTGTAAATCCAACCAGCCTTGTGTTCACATGAAACAAGAGACAAGCACAGATTGTTACTACTTCTTCAGTGTAAAACTGATTTTCTTTTTCCCTGAGATTTATTTTTCAGAACAGTAAGTGAATAAGAGACAGCTCCCCTGAACAGGAAGTATGACTTATTTTGACAGACATGAAAAAGTCCCATCTCTGATGAGACTTCTTTACAAGATGGCTGTTAACCAAACAAGAAATGATTAAACATTTTGACAAAGCATTGCCAGACTTCTGTTATAGGTGGGATCACTCTTATTCCATCTCATTATCCTGCGTGTAATGTGTCTTTCTCTGAAACTGTGCATGAGAGCAGAGGGTTGTGTTTGTGTGTGTGAGGCATCTATTGCCAGAGTGACAGATAAAAAGGTCAGTTCTGTATAAAAGGCACATTTCTTTAAGGGAATGGAAAAAAAATCTTGTTTTAAGTTTTATAAACAGGGATTTCTCTGTGATACTCTCAGCAGAAACAAACTGGCAAGGATGCATGGCAAATTTTAGAAGCAGATTAACTGCTTGGCACTGAACCATACCTAAAGGGTGTCAGTGTTTTCTGATTAAAGAGAAATGGGCTGGTATTTTTAAAGCTGTGCCCAATACGCAATTGAAGATAGTGAGTGAATAAAAATATCTGGGTGTCACTTTGGATTATCGTTTTTAAGTTTGACGCCCACAGTGAGAGGTTACACAAAGCGCTCAGAACACTGCCTGACACATTTTTGTTTGCTTTTACCATGTATAGCTTTCTGAGCGAATCAAAAGTTTCATAAAGCGTAGCACAGTTTAGCATAGTGCATTCCACTCGTGTCATTTTCGATCTGCTACATCACAAAATTATTTTAAACTTTGTTTAAAACGTTTAAATGAAGGCTTTTTTTAAAGAAAATGAACAAAGAAAAACTTCACGTTAAACTCATAAAAAGTGTAATTTAGACTTACCGTAACTAAATCTGATTCATAAAACCTAAAATCTAGACTTTCAATAAAAGAGCCTCATAGGCTTGAAGGTTGTGAAAACATAAATTAAAAAAATGTGCACGTCCTATATATCTATTATTTGTTATCATCTGAAAAAACAAGAGGTAAAATAAAAATAAATAAATAAATAAAACATTATTGCAGTTAAAATGTAGGCTTTTATTTTCTGATGTTTAGCTTCTTTTTTATTGCTATATTTTGCATGTCTTGAATATATTCATGAGACGTGTCCATTCCTCCAGGCTTGAAGAGTATAAATGCATACATTTTGCATTGGGTCATCATGGGTTAAATGATTAAATGGTTTTCCACCTTAAATGCACTAAAGCCCTGACAGGGGTCATCATTCAGTGGCCAATTACTGTAAACTTCAAGATGCTGAACAACTTCTAATTGGCTATCTTTTTCAATTCAAAGTCTCACCATAAATACAACCAGCTGTTATTTTTTATATCTATAATTATAACAAGTGACAAAGAAATTCAACTTATAAAACAATGGACAATCTGAGTATTCTTCAGGCATGAAACAACCAACTTGCATATTGTAAATAAACTTCACATTTAATTGCTTAATAACACACTGCAAAACATGTTTTTACATAATTAGATTTTTGCACCATTTGATAAACATAAATAACCAATTAAAACTAAACAGCTTTGTACCATTTCCCAACTAACAGGTACTATTGCTGTGAGTTGTGTAGAAAGTCAGAAGGGTCATGACTTGCATGCTTTTAAATGCCAGCTGGCGTTCCCACCATCACTTGGCATTTTGTAATGACAATACAACACAGAGGTGTGAAGAAAGTGCAACCACACCTTTACACCAGGCATTTATTAAAAATCTGGTGTTGTTTTGTTGTTGCTGTTTTTTTTTTTCTTAATGATAATGTGTTTCTTTTAAAGTGGGTGTTTGCAATTGTTTCTGTGAAAGACGATGTAATTAAATCTGCAACTTTTCATTCTTGTTTGCAAACCAGCCTGCAGATCTGCAGTTAGATTAATGTTCCTGATGGTGGAAGCAGAGGACCATTTCTTTCTTCTTCCATTTAACCAAATTTAATTTGATTTCAACTCAGAGTATTCAGATTTAAAGGCCTAAACTCAGACAAAGTCAATTAGTCATCAGTTAATCGGTTGTACATCCAGTGTTTACGTTCATTAAACTCTGTCAGCTGGTTCATAGGATATTTTGCTCGTACAGAGATAGGGTTTATGCCAACAATAAATGTTAAAGTTTTAAGCAAAAATGTTGCACTGTGTGTAGTACTCAGTTTCATTTTCTTTTAAGGATGATGCTCAGCTATTACCACACCAAAATTTAGCCTAAATCTGCAAAATATCTGTTTTCTAAGGTCAGTTGGCTGTGACATCTTGTATTGGGTTAAGCGCAAATGTTATTCAGCTGTAGATGCACATCAAATGATAATTTATTTTGCTTTAATTTTATTCCGTGGTGTGCATCTTACCGGTACTTTGCTTTGGATATTTAAAGTTGAGCTAATTCATATATGTAGTTAATTTAGACCATCAGCAGTTAATTTATTTTGAGGTTAGTGAATGAATGAAAGGTTTAAGATGGGGTCTCCTTTTGTAAAATGTACAAAGTAGTATTAAAGATATTAGTACTTCTTCTACAGTCAGATGTTAATGATGGGGCCGTGAAAAATATACCTTTCAAAACCACTCGAACGATCCAAGAAATCCCAGCAAGGGAGTGAAAGTCTCTTGCTCCAGTAAAGGTCAGCGTTCTTGACTCCACTCTCTGATTGACAGGAGCAATAAAAACATCCATGGGAGGCATGGCCCGATCAAAATCACTGCTATCCTAGGAAAACATCCAGTTTCAGCTAAGATTCTTACAACTCATCTTTAAAAGCCTCAGACTTTTGAGCCTTGTGGGGAAACTATTTAGATATGACATAAACGCAAAAGAAAGCAATCTACTTACATCGACCAGGAATCAGGTTCCTAATTTCACAAAGGAAAGTCAGACACTGCATAAATAGCAATGATAAATTAGTCTCCAGGGCAACTCCAACAAGTCACTATATAGCCCCAACTATATGAATGACTACATCTCTGTGGACATAATGGTAGCTCTGGAAGGTGTTCCTGCTGATGATGATGCTGTAGCAGCAGCGTCAGTTCATAGCTGCAAAGAATCCCCTCGCTGCACTTAAGCAGTTCTGTTTAGGAGCTAGATTTGCTTTCGGCTGTTGCTGCTATAAGTGACACAGCTGGTAATATATTTGGAGGAAGTGCTTATGTATTTTCATATAAGTGCGTTACAACAAACTTGTGCGACATACCGTATTTTCCGGTATACAAGTCGCATCAATCAAAAAAAGCATCATGAAGAGGGAAAAAAAAAAACATGCATGTTGTTTCGGCGTATAAGTCAGGTTTATTATGCATCACCGCTGACATGTCACGTTTATCATGTCTTAATTTAATGGTCAAAACAGCTTCATTTTGACAGAGTGGTGCAGCACCATCCATCTATTCATCCATCCATCCATCATGGCCGGAACCACTAGCTCTCCAGTGTTCTTTTGCCTGCACCAGCTGAGAGAAGTGAGTGTGCACGGGAGGACTCGCCGTTGCAGTGCTTCAAAATTTCACAAGATTAACACTTAAAAACAATCATTTGTTTGCTCAACATTATAGCAAAGATGCGTTTCAGTTTAACTCTTCCTTAATAAATGCACTTTAATGGTCAAAACAGCTTCATTTTGCATGGGAGGCATGGTGCCATCTGCCCATCCATCCACTAAGGCCGGAGTCACTGGCTCTCCAGCGTTCCTCCGCCTGTACCAGCTGAGTGAAACAAGCATGCACGGGAGAACTCGCTGTTGCAGTTCTTAGAAGTTTAAAGCATCAGTCAAAAAATGTTATGAATATGGGGAAAAGTATATGTCGCTTCAGCATGTTGCAGGACTGACAAATCTATGCAAAAAGCTGTGACTTATACACCAGAAAATACGGTAACTGTTTTTGCAAGAGGAGATCAGAAAAAGCTTTTTTTTTTCTAAATGTTTCATAAATATGAAATGGAAGAGCAAATAGCAAGGCAAAAATTGACCTTTTCTAACATTTAACACTATTGTTATCACCACAAACCAGTTTTTTTTCCCCTAAATATTCAGATTCAGAGTCAGAGTTTCTTTATTTGTCATTAGTGTTGCTTGTTAATATTAATTAAATGTTCTGTTGAAGATAATATATACTGGTTTGACACAGAAATGGGCATGATGTCTTATTAAAATGACTTGTCTGGCTTTTAAATGTGTGGTTATTTAAAGCCATCAGATCACAAAGTGAAAGAGGTTGTCTCAGAATGAGATTGCCACAGTTCAAAAGTGTTGTGACTCACGTTAAAATGGCTCGTTTTCCCTGTTACTGCAGATGAATTATTTAGCTGCAGGGCTCATTTGCATTTTGTGATTGATTTCAGTATTCGTTTTGAATTCTGTACCAGGAAAAATGAACATGAGAGATAAACACTTCCATTCATGTCATCACTGAAAGTTGTAGTCATTGTCACGATGTGCATATGTTGATATTCTTGTTTTTGTTGCTTGGACACAAATGCAGTCAAGTTTGCGACTGCCTGGCTTGAAGGATGTTTGTTGTGTATGGACCATTATCTGTGCTGGCTCAGTTTACACATGCTGGGTTATTATTATTTTATCTCTGTTAATAGGAATGTGTCTCTGAGGTGAGGAGGGGGATGCCTTCTTCATCATTGTATGTCTTTCTTTTACCACCCCCTCCCCACATACCAGATTTGTTAAATATATTTAAGCCTGTCGCTGTGTGTGTGTGTGTTTGTCTGCAGCTTTCCTCCAAACCAAAATGAACGACCCAGTTAAATAATAAGCTGAAGGCTAACAGAGGGACCCCATCAACCTCTGAGCTGTATCCTCTCTGAAGCCATCAATCGTGCGACTAAAGCTAAGCCGCATAATGACATTGTGGCAGTGTACTTGCGCTGTGCTGCAAAACATATTAATGTTAGCCATAATGAGTTTGACAGCCCAATATGGTTGTCAGTGATGATGATGGTTTTGAACTGGCCAACACTGCCCTCAAACGGCAGGCAGGAGTTACAGCAGCTGCAGTAAAAAGCTGCAGTGTTTGGGTTTTACGGTATTGATTTGTGCACATAATTTATTTTCCATGGCTGTTTTTTAACGAGCAAGAACTCTTTTGACAAAGTAATATTTTAACTGGTACTTGAATGCCATCAATTACCTGGTTATTCAAACTGAATGCTTTGTCTGGCTCGCTGCTCATTTATCTGCATATTTACTGGCTGCTGAATGCGTTCCCTGTGTTTGTATTCTCAGCAGTTTGAAGCTTCATAAGTTATTTGATTTCAAAATAGACGTGTGATATTTAAATGGGCTGATAAGTAGGCTTCAATTTGCAGATTATGTTCATATGTTTAAAAAAAAAACATGCTTACATGCTTCTGTTTGTCCATGTGTCCTAGAATCCTGGAACTGCAGCAGAATGGGGACATGGATATCCTAAAACTCAAGTGGTGGCCCAGGGACAGCCCCTGTGACCTCTACAGCTTGGAGCAGACACGGCAGCGTGGCAACGCCCTCGATATCCACAGCTTCGCCGGCGTCTTCTGCGTCCTGGCAGCTGGCGTGGTGCTCTCCTGCCTCATTGCTATGGTGGAAAGCTGGTGGTCACGACGGAAGGGATCCAGAGTCCCCTCCAAGGAGGTAGGGTAGGATGGATGGGATGACCTCAGAAAGAGAAATGATGTGACAGGGAG
Source organism: Hypsolebias coamazonicus (assembly GCA_032273985.1). Lineage (NCBI taxonomy): Eukaryota > Metazoa > Chordata > Actinopteri > Cyprinodontiformes > Rivulidae > Hypsolebias > Hypsolebias coamazonicus. The sequence goes on from JAVCKU010000002.1 coordinate 6,463,682, forward strand.
GGGTGCAAGCAAGGTCTGCTATAAATCCTATCTCGCTTTATGTAATGCATAGTGAAAGAAGAAGAGAGGGATCTGGGTTAAAACACAGCGACAGGATGGATGGTGGGACACGTTTCAGAGCTAGCGAAGGCAGTTGTTGACTTTGCATGAGTAATTTAAGAGCAGTCTAGGTTGCAAAGAAGGTAAAACTCTGACGGCATATTAATCTAATAAAAAAACACTCTACTGAGCTAAATTTGCAGTCAAGCGACATCAGCAATACACTTCTACCATGATTCATTGAAACTATTTTTCACAAGGCCTGTGTGCATTTTCTCCAAAAGGATCTTAAATTTTGTTCAACTAGCATCTCAAACACTGGTCCAGTAAATAAGTCATATTACGTTATAATAATATTACACTGAACCACAGTCTGAGTTAGTTTAGAAAACAGCCCATCTGGTTATTAATTCTAATTGTTTGTGTGATTAGAGTTGCCATTAAATTACAAAAACAATGTGCCAGACACATATTGTCTGCCAAAGGCAAACTGAATGTGAGTGTTAAGTGAATGAAGTAGCAAATTTAACCAGACTTAATTAAAGTGAGCTATTTTTTTTTTTTATTCATGGTGGTTCTTTCTAATCTTTATTACAGCATGATCAATTTCTGTGATTCCCAATAAGATATCTAATGTGAAGCATGGATAATAAACACATTACAGTTAAAAGTTAGGTTATAAAACACTGAGTATTTTGTGACTTATTTAATATTAACATATAAAAGCTTTATTTTTTTATCATGTTTTCAGTCATCTCTTTCTGGTTTCCTGCAAAATTGCACCTGTTTTAACATTTTAAGTGTTTTTGTTTTGTGTTTTTTTTATTTTTATTTAAAATGATTCATGTGTGATAAAGAGTTATGAACTACAGCAAAGCCAGGGCTTTTGAGAGAAGAGGACTCTGGCAGAATACAAAAACAGCCCGAGGGCCCGTTGGAATGGTGCAGAACATGGCAGTCAGAAACACTGACTCACTGTGTTGGACATGGACGGTTTTATCAACATTCCCCTCCATCATCTACCACCCTAAAAGCAGTGGCGGCATACTTTTCTTGTAAATTAGCAGCTGCATGGTGTGAAATATCTAATCAGGCTACGTGCTGATGATCACCTCAGCAGGAATATCATTTGAGGCAATCAAAATGACTCTGGAAATGTTTCCCTCCGCTTGGAGGAAAACGTCTGCTAACAGGTAAAATCTTCCAAGTTAAATGTCTCATGGGGGCATGTTTAGTTGCTTTTTAATGGATTGCACATTCACATACGGCTGCTTTTCACCTGTGACTGTCACAGCTGGGACCCATATCAATCAATGACTCCTTTTATTCTAAAAGGTGACCAAAAAAAGTGTTTTATGCCAGCTTCTTCCAACACCAAGCCCCTTCCCGTAGTCCCCATGCCCGCTGCTGTGTTTACCAAAACACAGGGCGAGAAAGGCGTCACGTTCATATCTTTAATCAAAACTCTGGGATTGCAGCAAAGTGCACCAAATTTGATATGCAAAACATCCAGCGAGGAGCTCAAGAAAATGTAATTATGTGTGAAACAATATTTTCACTTTTGGTTTGGAGTTAATCATTTATGTGTCAGTAACAAATTGGACCGGTGCAAGCAGCAGCACAGATTAATTTTTTTTTTTTTTGCAGAAAATGTTTTTGCCACCAGGTAAATTACTTCCGCTTCAAACAATCACTTTCCCTCCCTCCCCATCTTCTTAGGAAGCCATTTGATAAAGGCAGGTCAAGGTTAAATTGTAGATAATGGATTAAGAGAATTAATGAGGAGCGGTTTCCTAACCTGCTTTTGAACCGCTCGTCCCCATTGAAATAATACTGTCAATCATGGGAGAGCTGTTCTTCAATTTATTATCAAACGTTGCCGTTAAAGGTGGACAAATTTTCACCACCACATTAATCTGTGTGATTCTGTCAACCAGAAACAAGTGAAAGAAGTCTATTTCATCGCTTTAATCTTTGGTTTCATGGTCATTTAAAGTCACAAGGAATATAAATTTAAGAAATTGACTAAAGGATGAGAAGTGAAATTCGCCACAATACTCAGGATGATTTAATGACAGACCAGGTTACGTTTGTGATGAAATACCAACAGCTGCAGTCATCTGGAAAGTCATTTAGCAAACTATTTCATCTCTATTCAGCTCTATTAAATGTCCCTCCAAGGTGATGGAATCAGTGATTACTAGTACATTATCAGAGTCATTGCATCACTATGCAACTACAGTTTCTAAAGTCTTGATCAACTCTTCTGTGGTTAGTAATGGTGTGACTGGAGTGCCCCTTTGACACAAAATGCTCAAATTTACTACAAGCA
>JAVCKU010000002.1:6478586-6489876 GCA_032273985.1 Hypsolebias coamazonicus
TTTGTTTGTTTTTTTTTTTTTTTTTTAATCTGTCCATCCATTATCTTTTACCCGCTTCTTCCTTTTTGGGTTGCGGGGGGCGGTCACACGTGCCCATGTCCAGCCATCCCTGTGCGAGAGGTCTCCAGTCCATCACAGGGACACAAACGAGACAAACGAGACAAACAGCCACTCTCATTCACACCTGGGGACAATTTAGAGCTACCAATCAACCCAACATGCATGTTCTTGGTGTGTGGGAGGAAATCAGAAAACCCACGCATGCACGGAGAGCCCATGCAAACTCCACCCAGAAAGGCCTCCGGACCAGGATTTGAACCAGAGTAACCTGCTCGCTGAGAGGCAGCAACTCTACCAGTTGCACCACTGTGCTGCCCTTTTTTAATGTATTTATGTATGTATTTATTGTTGTTGTTGTTGTTGTTGTTGTTGTTGTTGTTGTTGTTGTTGTTGTTGTTAAATAGAACATCTTATGTTTATTTATGTTAGCGTTTTGTATGACTGGACCTTTTTTGATTCAGCTCAAACAACATTTAAACTATGCTGGATGAACAAGATTTAATTATAGATTATTTCTCCCTTTTAGACTTGACACGATGATTTTATGATTGAAGAAGTAGCCATCCATTATCTTTACCCACTTCTTCCTTTCTGGGTCACAGGGGTCCCTTGTGCTCCTGTCCAGCAGCCACTGTGTGAGAGGTCTTTTAACATCACTGTAGAAGCTGCTGTTCAGAACTGGACAGGCTGAGATCAAGTTCACTGCAGGATCCTCCTGAAGTAACAGGTTGTCACCATGCGGTGGCGCTGTGGTGTCCCCGCAAATACCCCGGACTTTTCTCGATTTCATCTGAAGTAACTCGGTTTGAACATTGCTGACGTTCGGACACGCACAAAAACAATAAAGGAAATTAGTTCACGATGGAGCTTTGACCTTTGAGAAAACAAACAAACAAACAGAGTCATGCACTGAGTTCATTTAAGTTTAATTATTTATCTCGAAATTACTCAATACGCACAAGTATTATGAAACAATGCATTTATTTATTGCTAGATTTAAGCCTGAACACAAAGTTTAACTATATATTATATAGTTTGCGTGTTAACTGTTCATCTTTAACTAAGCACTCTTATTTGGAATTAAAATATTTCCTTTCTATTAAATCTTGGAGGCAAGAAGATGAATTTTAGTAAAATAAATAAATAAAAAACTTTCAGAAACCAGCTCACGTGAATGGACTCGGGATTCTGAAATCCTGGTCCAGCTCCCCTCACTCGGGTCACGTGGCCCTGCAGCGCCCCGCGTCTCCAGGGAGACGGGAGTGAGAGGGGGCAGCACGCAGACTCCTCTCGCGCGCGTTGGAATGGGAGCCCGCCCCTCTCCCTGGAGGTTCTCCCCCCCCACCCCCCCCCCACCCCACAGGCGTGACCAATGGAACATAGAGTCTCCATTGTGGCTGGGACACTTTAATAATCGCCAGCTACAATATCCAACCTGTCGGTGTCTTCAGGAGCCCCGCTGGATGGAGGGGGCTTGTTGGGGGTGGAGAGGGGGCGAAAGCTCGGCGCCAGGCCTCCACCCGGACGATGAATACATGAATAAGAAATGGCAAAGAAGTCGGAGAAAGTTTGGCATCTCTTCTTTACATAAATGACATGTTCCTCTTGTTTGGCACCAAAAGTTTTCTGCTCGTTTTGAACTTTTTTATTTTTTATTTTTTTTATTTTACCTTCAGATGTGTTTTAGTTTACAGTGGAAAAAATATAGATAATCAAAATGGCCACCCCCCCCTCCCCCTTCCCCCATCATATTGAAACTGGCCTGTTGTATTTAACATAGAGCAGAGGATGAGCAATTAGCTGAACGTCCAACTTCCGCTCAGCAATTAAGCTGTTGTTCATGAGAGCTGAGCTGCAGCACGTGCTTCTGCACAAACTAATCATTGGGTTAAAATTGACCATTTAAACACCCCCCCCCCCCCCAAACACACACACACACACACACACTCCAGTGTCTATTAATAAGGAGCTTGTGTTTGTTTGTTCTTCGACCCATGGCGCACGCACGTGTGCGTCCACGTCGCGGGCCACAGAATGAGCGCACAAGACCCCCCCCCCCGGCTCGTGTTTCCGTTCCCCCAGCGAAGCCCCCTCTCTCGCCCACAGGGCGTTCCGCGACAACACCGGATCAAAAGGAGGTTCGAGCAGCCACAAAGGAAAACTGGGAACAGGAGGAGAGGATCCTGCTGGATGAACTGACAATGAGCGCGCGCGAGGAACCGCGGATAATTTAAACTCTTTTTTTTTTTTTTTCTTTTGCTTAACTTAAAGTTTACCATATTTTACCATAAAGTTTATTTTGTATGCTTTTATGCTTGTGTGTTAGCTATTACTAAGTTGTAAAATGAATTTAAAAAAATGTTAAGTGAATTTTATTTTTATTATGTTATTTTTTTTCTTTTTGGGCGTATTTTATTTCTTTCTTTTCATGCAGCTGCTCTTCAGAGCTGCAAGATACAAACTGAAGTTTCTTTTCTCTGAGGTGACAGCTCAGGTGGGGGTTCCGCCCCATCAGCACGTCTCGCGCTGTCCACGCTCCATATACCTTCGACATCACTTGCACGTGCGTCCTGTGGGAGGTTCCCATGGCTTCACCCCACTCCCCCCCTCCTCCTCCCCCTATACCACTTACGTTCAAGACTCCCCAGACCCTGACGTGATGATGAGCAGGAGCCACAATCAGCTGCGAGACGTCTCATTGGACGTGAACACGCGACCGGCGCGAGGAGGGGGGCTTCCAGGCGCGTGCCGCCTTTTAAACCGACGCTGCGCCTGGAGACACCAGAGACCAAGACCCGCACGCGACCATCTTCCAGCAACAGCATCACCAGAAACCTTTTTTTTTTTTTCCTTCTTCTTCTTCTAATTATAAAGTTGGAAAAGATTTAGTTGTTGTTTGTGGAAACATGCACGCGTCAACTGTGGAAGGATGGAGCAAAGGCGCGCGCGAGGTGGACGCGCTGCAGCAGGAGCGCATCAGCCCCGGGGTGATGGGGGAGAGGGGAGGCAAGGCGCACCTGGAGGAGTCCCGCTACGACTGCGGACTCGCGCTCGTGGACGGCGGCGGTGACCCACGCGCCTGGCTGGCCGAGGCGTCCGACACCTGCGCGGCACGCGCCACCTCACAGCACCACCTGCGGCACTCGCCGTGCCCGAGCACCAGCTCCTACCAAGGTGAGGACAGCCACTGCGCATGCCCGCGTGGCTTCGTAACCTGACGAGCACGAGTCAGAGTTTGAGCATCAGGGTTTCTGAACTTCTTTATAAAGTTTTTATTTGTTGTTCATGTTTTGGTCTTCACTTTCCAGAGAGCGGCTCTCCGGGGTCCTCGGGCCCCCCCAGCCCCCCCAGCCTCAGAAAATCCGCCAAAAGCCCCCCCTGCTCCTCACTCAAAGTCAGAGACCTGTGCCACCTGAAGGGCGCGTGCACTGCACCCGAAGCCGAGGCTTCCGCGCGACAGAGAGCCTCCTCCAGCAAGCCCGTCAACGGGGTCCAGAAGCAGAGGCGGGTGGCCGCCAACGCGCGCGAGCGGAGGCGCATGCACGGCCTGAACCACGCGTTCGACGAGCTGCGCAGCGTCATCCCGGCGTTCGACAACGACAAGAAGCTCTCCAAGTACGAGACTCTGCAGATGGCGCAGATTTACATCAACGCGCTCGCGGAGCTGCTGCAGGGCCCGGCGGCAGCCTGCGCGCGCAGCGGCGACGAGTCCAGCAAGAGCACCAGGATGCTGTCGTCTGCTGGTGGGCTCGAAGGGGCGGAGGAGGGGGCTCCCCAGTCTCCAGCCACCTGTAGGACAGCCGTGCACATCGGCGGGATGCCGTTCTGCTCGCCCCTGCAGGAAGCGGAAGTGTGCGCCCGGGACGGCGCGTCGCAGTTCGGCCCTGGAAGGAAAGGGTCCCCCCGGAGCGACGGGGAGTTTTCCCCGCGCTCCCACTTCAGTGACTCGGATGAACTCGCAGTGGAGCTCCACTCGAGCGAGGAGGACGATCTTTCAGAACTCCAACTGCGCAGTCACCGTCAGAACGTCGTGTCTTTCTGAAGAATAATAAACTTTAAACCGCGAAGAAAAACAGGCCTGCTTTCCAGTGTCAATAGAGTCTTGGTTTTTTTTTTTTTTTTTTTTTTTTTTTTCATTTTCTAACAGAATAAGTCATTTTAATCCATTTGTTTTCTCAACTTGTTGCATTATTTGTTTATGTGAGATATGCCTAATTCGGTTCTGCCAATAAAAAAATATATATTCCTAATGGGCGGAAGGCCCCTCGCCATGTCGCGCTCAGCACCGCCACGTCCAAACTACCAAAACAAACTGTCTTCCACGAAACGTCACGGAAAACTGTTCAGCTGGATTTGATATTAGAAATATAACTTTTTTTTTTGTAGCTACGGTTTGAGTTTTGTTGTGATCATTTGTGTTTGATTTTGCAGCTTCTAAAGTTTATGTGCACTTTAAAATGATTCGGGCCAGAGGCTTCGAAATTGCGGTTTATGTTCCCCAAACCATGCAGACAGAATGAAGTTTTTTTTAAATCATTATTATTATTATTTGTTTGCTATAATGTACTGCCAACCCCATTACAAAATGTAGCCATCAATGCTGCCTTTTTTTCTGATTTTAATTTTTTTTTTTTTTTGTATCACGAGCATGAGTTTTTTTTTTTCTTTGACCGATTGAGATGAAAAGATTATGTATTTATTATTGATACGTTTGTTTGGGTTTTATAATTTTGTAGCTGAAGTTGCTGATAAAAACTATTTGCATTTTTTTGTTGTTGTTTTGTTTGCTTTGATTTTTTTTTTATTTTTGATTTCATTTTGGGAATAAAAAGCTAAAGAAAATGTCTCTGTTGTTTCTGTTCAGTCTTGATGACAAATTTAAACAAATATCCTTCTTTCCTCTTTTTGGCTCTTTATTAAATAATAATAAAACGAATAGGGATTGCTGTTGAATTTTTGTTAGTGTTTTAACCTATTAATAATATATATACCTAAGAAAGACTTTTGTAAAGATCATCAAGGATTCCATCATTGATGGAATAATAATACCTTTTAATAATAACACCTTTTAGTGTTTGATGGCAAGAAGAATATTTAATGAAGGGAAGAACTTTTAGAAAGCAGCTGTTACTTCAAAACACACAAACAAAATTTTATTTCTTGAAGAAAAAAAAACCTTCATTGAATAAGTCATGGTAAACTGACCCAATACAAGATGAGTAGTGTTTTTTGTAAATATGCGTTTAAATAGTGTTTATTTTATTATTTTCTTAATTTTTCCCCTTCCAGTGTATTTTTTTCTTCCCACTTTACTCCAAACCAGTTTAGTTAATGGGGCGCGTGCATTAATTTCAGCCCTTTGTTAAGTGGCTCGTGGGCAGAGGTGTTGGATGGCCTCAGAGGAGCACGCGCTGTCAGCTGGTGAGCGCTCGCGGGTCCCCGCCGCGTCCCCGAGGACCTGACTCGAGAGGGAACACACTTTCTCAACTAAAGAAAAGCCTACACACACACAAACACACACACACACGCACACTTTCTTCCTCTCCTGCTGCGTGACTCGAGCAGAAATTACTGTTTTCTTTTATTCCCCCCCCCCCTTTTTTTTTTTCAAACTTTTTTCAAAAGCTCAACGAACAAAAGATTCGCATAAAAATCCTCTGCAATAATTTATGAAAGTGCTTCAACCTGTTGGCTACCTGTCACACACACACACGCACCCCCACCCCGCTGCTTTCAGCCAATCACAGCCCGCGGCCCTCCTCAGAATAAAAGGCAATAAAATAATGACGTCGTGTTTAATTATTAACAGGATTCATGCAGGAGAAGTTGCATCATGTGTGTTTGGCGCTGAAAGATCACGTTTCTCCGCAAAGCGCGCGGGAAATGATCATTTGTGCGCATGAAGGGAGCTTTGACCAATACTTTAATATTTATGCAAATCGTGCAGCAAATAACTGGAAATGACCGCAAAAACAAGATCCCAGCCGCCTTTCTTTCCAAAACTGTCAACAGGTCCCCTCATCATGTTTGTCATGATAAAATGATGTTGGCGTCCTGTTTTCCCTAATTATTGTAACCATTATCTGCAGAAAGTTGGAGTTGTTATTGTTTACCTTGAACAGGTGGGATGCTGCAGGCTGAGGTCTCTGTTGCACACACATTAATTATTTACGCATGAACGTTATGAAAAATACTACAAGCAGAGTGCTGCAGTGGGGCAGAACCTGAGACGCAGTGACGCCTGTTGTTGGTAAGAAAACCCTGGGAGTCATGTTGAGCTTTACATGCTCCCTCACTGTGTTTGTCTGCTGCCATTCGTCGTTTTCTTGCAGCCACTTATTTGTTTTGCTTTCTGAGTTGTCCATCTTTTGTGCAATCTCTTTTTCTTGCGATGTCTTTAGTAACTTTTAAGCTGAATCATCATTCATTGCCATAGAATGCTCCACACTATCAAAAAGTTCATGTTGCATGAATATAAAGCCTTTCTAAAAACTTCATTTAAAGAAAAATCTAACTGCAAAGCGAAGTGCATTAACTGTTTTTATATACTATAGTCATACTCTTTTCCACAATGGTGCATTCCTTAACTTCCATTTTAATATAAAAAAAGAGCCACTTGCATTTTGTATGAGATATGGGGAGCCGACTTGTGTCCTGTCCAAAAATGTCTCTCTGGGGATCTGGAACAAAAGGCAGAACTGGGCCATAGTTTCCATCTGCTGTCTCAGAGAGAGATGGGGAGAGGGTGGTGACTGGAGATATCATGGCGAGACTGAATATAAAGTGTGAGGCTTCAACAAAAAGAAGAAGAAGAAGAAAGGTCAGAGACCGCAGAAACTTGGAACATAATGAGTTGTTACAGGGAAGGAGATTTAGCATGAGTTTGATAACGCTGAGATCAATTAATTTCCATTTAAGTCTGCCAACTGTAACCACAGCTTCTTCTTTGTTAAATCTTTCCCTTGAATTAGCCTCAAGGCCTCTCCTCTCATTAGCCTTTCTGTATTATCATGTACTGCAGCGTAACCTATGGTGATCGCACACACAGACACACAATGCTGCAGTGACGGAATGAACACCTGCTGCATCGCATGCTCCAGCTCACTCATGCTATTAATTGTTAATCGGTTTCAAGTGGTGAGGCAAACAAAAACTATGGAGGAAAGATAAAAATACACTGCAAATAATAAACAACAATTGCGTGTTTGAAGTATAACAAAAGTAACTAGAAAGTTCCTGAAGAAACTTTGACGGGGACTGCCTATTTATTATTACATTATTATTAATAATGAACATTAAAATTAACAATGCTAATTATCAATATGTATAATTATTAATAATCATTTATTACTAACCAATAATTAACACTAATAATAATATTAATATCAAAATAGATAAGTATTATTATTATTATTACTAATTAATAATAATAGGTGATAATAGGTAATAATAGGTGCCTTCCTTGCATCTTGAACCAAAATGGCACCATATGTTACTCAGTTTCTGTGAAGAGTTTTCTCCTATTCATTTCCTATGGGCAATTTGGCAACTTTGTTAGCAAAATATGTCACCATGGTAACTATGAATGCCAATAAAAATAATTGTACACTTCCCGAAGCCGGGCCGGTTGTTTTGATATAACTTTTGTGGAAGTCCACATTGTAGTTCAGGCCGCATTAAAGTTGAAAAAGATACACTTTTCAGGTGTAGAGGCAGTCACCAACTAGTTCCTGGAGTTGGTGAAGTATTGCATTTTGTTTGCAAATTACATCACCGTGGTAACTCGAAGTGCCAATAAAAGTAATAGCACACATCACGGGGCCGAGCCAGTCGTTTTCATATGACTTTAGTGGGGTTTGGGCCACATTAACGGAGATAAAAATGTAGACACACTTCCAAGGTGTAGAATAATAGGTGACTACCATGTATTTGCATGGCAATCCCCTAATATTGTTGCTTATCAAAACATGTAAATCATGTTAAAAACATTAAATAAGTGATAAAACATGTCAAGATGTGTCATGATTCACCCAATGAGTGAACTTCAAAATCATATAATGTGCTATCCCTTTTATTTTCAGCATTTTTAAGTTGTCAGTATTATAAGCAACCAATAAATAATTTATTTAAATTTTCCTGATTGTAAATTGTATCATGTTTGTTTAAAAATCAACATGTTCGTTAACATGATGGATACAATGAATTTTTTTTAAGTATGTTTCCATTTAAATCGAACTTTTAGAGAGGTTTGAATTTTGAGTTAACAAAGATGCTACGCTGCTGTAAACTCAAAAACAATTCAGATTCATTTGTAAATCAAGTCTTGTCTTCTAAGATTTATGGAAGCCGTCAAAAAACAGCTTTAGATCATCTCCAACTTAAACAACTCCATAATGAATCACTTATTGTTTTTACAGCATCATTCAAAATCCAAAACAAGGCAAAAAACAAAGTTTGAATAAATCTACAGTTTTAAGGAAATGTCAATGCAAATTCATTCATTCAACCTTTATTTATACATGTTGTCTCACTGAGTCATGAGGACTCATTTACAAGAGAGAGCTGTCGAAGGCAAAACCACAGATGAGGTACACACAACAATAAACAACAATAGAATGCAAATAACATAAAAAAGTGTTATTAAAACAAAATAAAATCAAGGTGCCGTATAAAACAAGGTAAAATACAAAAAACTAAAAACAGGAACGTGTTTGCTTTGATTGTTCTATTGAACTTGTTTTCTGTTTGGCAGTATGAGACTTGAACGGGTCATGAAAGTTCTAAAAGTTAGCATACATTTTTAAAATTGACTTTATTTTTCAAAAACCTTAAAACCATTAAATATGTTTTTTTGTCTGGGGAAGCACAGTGGTGCAGTTGATAGAGCTGCCTCTCAGCGACCAGGTCGCCCCAGGTCAAATCCCGGTCTGGGAGCCTTTCTGGGTGGAGTTTGCATGTTCTCTCTGTGCATGAGTGGGTTTTCTCCAGATAGCTACTCCGTTTTCCTCCCACCAACAAAAAACATGCATGTTAGTCTGATTGGTAACTAAATTGTCCCTAGGTGTGAGTGACAGAGTGAATGATGGATTGTCTCTAAGTGGCCCTGTGATGGACTTGAGACCTGTCCAGGGTGTACCCTGCCTCTTACACAGTGATAACTAGATATGGGCACCAGTGAACTCCGTGACAGGAGAAGCGGGTAAAAGATTATTAAGTTCAAGTTCACTGTCATTGGCATTACATGGTAAATGAGGTGGAATGAAATTCTGTACTCAGGGTCCCAGTCACACCCCAAAATAGCAAAAATATAAAGTGTAAAAAGAAACACTATATAAGGATCTAAGATATACACTAAAGAAATGCCCAATGGTATGCTAAAAGATCTAAGATACGTTTAACAATATATGTAAAACAATATGGTGTAACAACAGCAGCCCGAACATGAGTCTGTGGTGCGCAGAGGGGTATGAATGAATACAGCAGCATCCGCAGCATGAGATCAGCAGCATGATCAGCTGCACAGAAAGTCATGTGACTTATCATGCTGGCTGGTTGATTTTTGTCTGCCAATGAATCAATCTGTTCATAAATCTTATGAGTAAAATTTTTTTCTTCATGCTCTCGGCGAAGGCAGACACTTTTTCCTCCCGCTCCTTCCCCTGCTTCTTCTCTGTGTCCTGTAAACTTCTATAGAGCCTCTCTTTACATACGTTGCAAACTGTCAATTTATGGATCTGGTCAGATGGTCGCTCAACGCATTTGATAATTTTTTTTCGATGAGAAGACAGGGTGAAGGAGAGCCCTCCTGCCCAGATTTGCAGCAAGATACATGATGAATCCCTGGGGGCAGTGGAAGATCGTGTCTCTGTCCATATTGTCAGTCGAAGATGTAGAAGACGCCTACATAATTGGATTTATGATAGGATTTCTGCTTGTTGGAGGTGGTGGTTATCGATAAATTTGAAAAATGTCAGCAGCTGTTCTTGCCATTGTGAAACTGCCTGGCCTGTGTGAAGGAATGTGCTGTGAGCACTCAGACTCAAACGCTGTGAGCTGAGCCATAAGCTGGATGTGATTTCTGCTGAGAATCGCAGGCCACTTACAGCTCCTGGATCTCGCGAGCAGGAAGGAATTGACCTTGGAGAAGTTAAAAGCTAGGTCTGTTGGTACTGACCACAAAAATGTGTCTGTTTGGAGTTGCTATTGATGTGCCAGTAGAACTGTAAGGCAAACAGAAATTAACAGAGTCGGCGTGACCCAAAACAACTGTTATCTGAACCTGGCTCCCCCATGTCGGCCTGGAAGGCTGACTATCTCAAATTCTCCTGGACATGATGTGAACAAGACACTCAGTTCCCAGTACCAGTTCCCTACCCCAAGGACATCTATGACCTGTCTCAGAGAGCTCTACCGAGGCAGGCTGATAAATGCACCATAGATTATATGGACTATGGGGGGCGTGGGGGGGGGGGGGGAGTGACTTCTGGAACAGTGTTCACGGACTTACTTCACACATGCAAATACTCATACACTCATTTGCACACACTCCCCTCAACCCACCAACACTCCCACCCCCACGCCATATGGTAACAGGTGGCTGCGATGCTCCCTTGGGCAGCCTGTGCGGGCAGCCTTCACTTCACCTTCACCCACTCCACTTGCATCTTACTGTATGTTGCTTTTGTGTGTGTGTTGAGGCTTTTTGCACCCTCACACTGTGTCCTGTTAGGGATACAGTGTGAGGTATGATTTATTTATTTTTTTAACCTCTTCTATCCCTCGTGTTGCCTTTTCCTTATCTAATGAAAAAAAACAGCACCTCTCATGAGGCTGCAGCCTCAGGCAGCCCCGTCTTCTCTTGTTTATGTTGTTTGGTTGTTTGTGTTTCTTGGACAGACTGTACTGAAATGTAATTTTGTTGTGCTTCGGTACAATGACAATAAAGGCTGATTCTGATTCTATCTCAGGTGACACAGGCTCAGAGGTAGGATTCATCTCTTCCTTGTTCTTTTGATCACACATGCACATTTTAGAATAAATATTTTAGAACATAACAGTTATATATAATCATTACACTTACCGTGCACTAGTTTGAACCCAGCTGCACCAGCTGCAGCTGCACTTCATGCTTAGAGGTTTATTTTAAGAGAAAATGCAAACTTCACCCAAAAGACCCCAATCTGACCAGAAAAGAACCCTGTCCATATGAATAACTCCGAAAAAAAAAAAA
>JAVCKU010000002.1:6493289-6509857 GCA_032273985.1 Hypsolebias coamazonicus
TCCATCCATCCATCCATCCATCCATCCATCCATCCATCCATCCATCCATCCATCATCTTTACCCACTTCTTCCTTTTGTTTTTGTGGTGGATGCTTCTACCACCACCATATTGTGTTAGTATTTATTTAATTTACATTATTAGTTACAGATTATATTATGTATAAGTTTAAGGTATTTTATTTAGACATATTTTCTGATGGGTGCACACTTTAGTTAATATTTGGCTGAATGATTTACTAACACTTGTTCTTTTGTTTTGAGGTGCTGCAAATACAGATCAGCTGGAGGTGGAAGCCTGGAACATACCACTTTTTCTAAAAGTCTGAGGGAGAGGGAACTTTATTTGTTAAATTTGACTTTAGTTAGTTCATTTTGTCACTTTAATATGCACTTATTATTTGTACTAAGTTAAAGTTAGTTTTGCTTTATTTATTTCATATGCTGTTTGATCTAATTTTGGATTTTTTTTTTGTCCCTTTATTATGTGGTGCCTCCCTCATGTGGCAAATTTAGGTTACTCTGCCCCTATTTAAGCAGCCCTGTGTTCTTTGTTTAGCTCAGTTTTGATAGTGTTCAATTGACCTCATTTAAGTTGGGCTCAAATTTGTTCTTTATCTTTTGATTTATTTTTCATTTAAATTTGATTCTTTAAAAAAATATTTTGGGACTATTCAATTGAAATTTTTCCTGATTTTTGAACATCTTTGTCCTTATCCCCAAAATACTCCGTGGGCTCTTTCAATAGCTGCCCACTGCGTCACCTGGTGGTGGATGAGTTAAATGCAGAGAGTAATTTCGCCAGTGTATGGAAACATACAGTGATGATATTGTGTAACATTATTATTATTATTATTTAAGTCTGGTCCCTAATAGTTTTGAAGACCAGAACAGACCTCCCAGCACCAGACTCACCTCACCACCGGAAGAAGAGCTTCCCAACATGACTGCAGCAGAAGTGAGGAGTACCTTCAAGAGGATTAATCCTTACAAAGAAACCAGCCCAGAAAACATCCCCGGGTAGGTGCTGAAAGACTGTGTCGATCAGCTCTGTGAGGTGCTTGCCGACATCTTTAACTCCTCACTCACCCTAGCAACAGTTCCCACATGAAGACTGTCACCATCATCCCAGTCCCAAAGAGATGCAGTGACTGGTCTGAATGTCTATCGGCCAGTAGACCTCACCCTGATAGTTGCTAAATGCTTCGAAAGACTGGTCATGACCAACATCAAAACAACCATCAACATCGATGAGGACCCTGAGCAGTACATATACCGTGAGAATCGATCAACAGAGGATGCCATCTCCTCTGTGGTCCACACTGTACTCACCCACCTGGAGCAGAAGGACTCCTACATCGGTATGCTCTTTGTGGACCTCACGTCTGCCTTCAATACCATGATCCCCCAAACCCTGATGGACAAACGACTAACACCAGGACTAAGCCCCTCCATTTGAAACTGGGTCCTAGACTTCTTAACAAAACGATAGCAGTCAGTGAGGATCCACAACTTATTTTCCTCCACCATAGGTGGCTGTGGCTGAGTGGTTAAAGCAGTCATCCTCCAATACAAGAGTTGGGGGTTAGAATCTACCAGCGGTCACATGCCAAGTGTCCCTGGGCAAGACAATGAACCCCTCATTGCCTCCGATGTGTGTCCCCGCCATCGGTGTATGAATGTGATAAAAGCACTGATTAGTCTCTTTAGAATGATTTGTTCAATTGGAGTATCTGGATAAGAGAGAAAGGCGCTATATAAATGCAGTCCATTTACCATGACCCTCAGCACTGACTTCCCTCAGGGGTGTGTGCTCAGCCCTTCCCTGTTCACTCTGCTCACTTATGACTGTGCACCTACCTATCCAGGCTGTCACATTGTAAAGTTTGCAGATGATACAGCGGTGGTGGGATGCATCACAAACGAGTCCAGCTACAGGCAAGAGGTGGAACACCTGAAGAGCTGGTGCAAGGAGAATAGCCTTCACATCAATATGAAGAAGACAAAGGAGATGTCATGGACTCCAGAAGGAACAAACACACCTAGCCCCTTTAGTCAAACACCATTCAAATAAATCAATTAGGGTGGAACATACCTAATCTCAACTTCCAAAAGTCCCAGTTGAAGCTTTGAAGGACCCAAGAGGATGACCCAGCTTCCATATCTAGACATTTTTCAACGAGTTTTCTGCAGGCTAACACACTATTTGAATAACTAAAATTCATCTTGGATTATTCTTTTTACTAAACTGTATAAATTCATCTTTGCCTGGATTTTTAGTGGAAGCAAAAAGAGAAATACCCTGATGCATGCTCAATAATCCAGGTTGATAAATTAAAAAAAAAAAAAGCGAGAAAGTTCAGTTTTGTTAGCCTTTTTTATATCTTCCTCCTCCCAGATTATTGTCGCCATCTCACTCTTTTCACATCATTAAGGGTGCATCTATAGCCTCCTCATTGGGGGCAGGAGGTGGGGGCTCCCGTGGAGCTCAGTGACGCCTCACTGACCACATCAATCAATCATTCTCCTTCCGACCACCTCTCTCCCACTTCTTTTTGTCCCTCTCTGTATGTATCAGTCTCCATATCTCCGTGTCTCGCCTACACAACTTTAATATCTGTCTCGTTGCTCTTTCCCACACTGACATGGGAACTGTTCATTATAAAAGCACGTTGTTATGTTGTTGTTGTTGAACAATTTATCATTGGGGCCCATCATGGGAGGAATTTATTGCACAGCATACTGTTGTTCTTATAATTCAATAATAATAACAATAATAATTTTTAAAAAATGTACAAAAACTCAAAGAAACCCTGAATGTTTTTAACAAAAATGTTGTGTTATTTGCTTTTTCAGGTGAATGTCTGTATTTTTCCTGCTTCTGTTGCCTAACCTGGCTGTAGAGCTTGCACTCTCCATAACATCCATTCAAAATTAGGTCAACTATGAAAATCTGTAAAGAAGTAAGACGATAGAGGAGACTGGTTGAACTTGCACTCCCTGTGTAGCAAAGGGTTTTTGTTCCTGCATTGCCCTCCTGGGAGGTCATGCGCTGTGACACAAAATGTGTCTCTTGGATTGTGGTAATGGAAATGGCCTTTTCAGTACTTCTGGACAACATCCAGTAAACCCTAAAAATCAATGCAGATATCCAAACAGTGCTGGAATTTAATCCATGTTACTTTTAAAATACCAAAACTTTGTTGATTTGTTTTATTATTTTTTAAATTATTATTATTATTATTATTATTATTATTATTATTATTATTATTATTATTATTATTATTATTGTGTGCATAAATCATTGTAGACTATGCTAGACAGTTACAAAAAAACTGCTCACAAAATGTGTAAAAAATATTCACTGGACCTCTTGGTTCGAAACGCAAATGGAAACGGTTGGTGTGGAAAATTGGAAAAATAAAAATAAAATGAAACCAAGAAATCAGTCTGGATTTTGTTAATCCAGAATATATATTTTCTGCACAAAATAAAAATACAGTAGTCCCTCGCTACTTCGCAGTTCGACTTTCGTGGACTCGCTCTATCGCCATTTGTGGACATACAGTACTGTACTTAATATTAAATAATAATAATAATAATGCCCCACCATCTGTGATGGACTTGCGACCTGTCCAGGGTGTCCTCCACCCCTCGCACAGTGATTGCTGGACATGGGCATCGGCGACCCCCGTGACCCAAAATGGAAGAAGCGGGTAAAAGATGATGGATGGATAGATAAATGCCCCACCATTTTGTAGTTTTCTTTCATTAAGCCTACACGGTTTTGCTAGTCTAAAGAACTACATTACCCAGAAGCCATCAGTTCACTTCCCAGATGTCAACTGTAAAGAGGGAAAATTTTGCAATACAAAGTCAGAAGTTCTGTAAGGATAAGCTCATAGAACCGGCAGGAAATTCACAAATAATCCTGAAGCTGAACTCATCCTTCACTTTGTATCTTCACTGCTCAGTAACTGGGCTGCAGATGATCTGGACTCAGTGTGACCTGGATCCTGGGAGCTGCAGGCGACAGACTGTTGTGGGGTTCAGCCTGGTCCTGGTCGCACAGTGCTGGTCCGGACCGGGCCAGAGGTGGTGGACTAAATCCTGGGCAACCTTAATCCAGGAGCGGCAGCACGTGCACATCAAGCTGGATGGAGCAGTGAGCTTCGCCATGCAGCACCAGGACCTCTTTCATCACTCGGGTTGGACCGGAACGAGAGCCGCTGCTGTTCTGCAGAGCCTGGTAAGTAAAATTTAGTAGCTACATATAAGCATGTTGTTAAAATGTGTAGATTTAAGAGTTTAGAACATTGCAAGAGGGTGGGAATGTTTTCTAAAGCCTTAATGTATACTTTATATAAATACTAAAATAAACTACTGGTACTACTTTCTACTACTGCTACTACTACTGCTACTAGTGTACATAATTTTGTTCCATCTCATGTACCACATGAGATGGTAATGACAATAAAGTTTACTTAAACTTGAACTATCCCTACTTCACGGTTTTTCACTTATCGCAGAGGGCGTGGTCATCACCTAAGCCCCACAATAAGTGAGGAACTACTGTAACTGCTTTTTCTGATTTCTGGTTCTGTTGCAAAACCAGTCTCTAGACACTTTTTTTTTTTTTAAACTCAGTTACCCTTTTGGCCTTCTTTTATCTCACCTTTCTGTCGACATACCAACCTGTCTGCTTCTTAGTGTGCTATTTACCTCTGAGCCTGTCTGTCTGCCAGCTAGGAAAGGTCAGCACTAAATGGGCTGAGTGTAAACAATGCGCTTGGTACCAGGGATGGGGACAGCCTGTTGCTGGCAACAGCCCCCTACTGTTATTCATCCCCAACAAAGTGAACGCTGCTCCCTCTTCTTCAACTTTTCACCTTCTGCATTTATTTCTGATTCTTATCATTCTTTTTCTACTCTTCTCCTCATTTCCTGCACGGACACTAGTTTTGTCTTCTAGCTTTAGCTTGTTCTCTGTCCCCCAACTTCCGTCACCATGTCTGTCCTTCTCTTGCCTTCTTTGCCTCCCCACCCCATCAGTCTCCATCAGGAGGAACCTAATAGGAAATCAAAGATTCTGGTGGAAGAATGGAGCGGGGCTTAGCATTACTGTCCCATGGGTCCTCTGCTGAAAGAGCCATGCAGAAAAGACTCTATACTGGCACTGTGGAGGGGAAGGTTAATGCAGCAGATAGTCTTTCCTTACTCTTTTTTTCCATCTCTTTATTCTTTTTCCTCTCAGAGACACACTCGTTCTCTTTACTAACTCTCGTCGCTTCTTTCTGCCTTTTATTTAATTTAAAAAATCACACACACTCACTAGGTGCCAGTTAAAGAGCAGTGGATAGCATAGCATGTATAGCTGCACCTGTCTTGATTAAGCGGAGTGAGGCTGGGTATGTAACCTGCTGCCGCACCATCCGTCCTTTGGGATGTAGTGTGCATGGTTGTGGAATGGAGAGCGGGTGTGTGTGATCTGCCCTCAGCCCGGCATAGAATGCTCCCCTGACCCGCAAAGCACACTGCCTACGTGTAGCAATTGACTCTGTTGGCCCTGTGAACTCAGGTACGACTGCCTTTTCAATTCAGTTCATTTCAATTCAGTTTATTTATATAGTGCCAGATCACCAAACAAGTTATGTCAGGGCACTGTAAAAAAAATAAAATAAATAAAATTAAATATAAAAAAATACATTAAAAAAGCAATTAGTTAAAGTTATCTGTCTACGGAAGCCAGTAGATTACCTTGAATCTTCACTTTATCACAGTCTCCCATCCTAAACAAGCACAAAGGCAACAGTGGAAAGCAGAAACTCATTTTTAACAAGAAGAAACCTCCAGTAGAACCAAGCTCAAGACGAGCGGCCATCTGTTTTGACTGGCTGGAGTTTGAAAGAGCAGGAAGGAGTACAAATACTGTACAAACAAGTAGAATAGAGCAAGTAAAGACAGCAGCAGAGTGAGGAAATGTGGTCAATTTGTCCTACAGCAGTTAAAGCCTATAGACTCATAACTAAGGGATAGCTCAGGAAACCCAAGCCAACTCTAGGATAGGATTTATCAAAAATGAAAGACTTAAGCCTAGTTTTAAAAGTAGAAAATGTGTCAGCCTCACTGACAGAAACCGGATGTTGATTCCTCAAGAGAGGACCCTGATAACCCAAAACTCTGTCTACATTTCTACTTTTGGAATCTCTAGGAACCACAAGTAAACCTGCAGTCTGAGAGCAAAGTGCTCTGTTAAGAAAATATAGAACAATATCAATCTGTAATATAAGATGGAGCTAGCTATAGGTTGTTGAGAGCCTTGTATGTTAGAAATAAGATTTTGAATTATATCCTGAATTTGACAGGGAGCAAATGGAGATAAGCTAAAAGGGAGAAGTATGATTTCTCCTATCAACTCTCATTAATACTCTGGCAACAGTGTTTTGGATCAACTGAAAACTTTACCTTTTTTTTTTTTTTTTTTTTTTTTGACACCCAGATAATAAAAACTGCAATAGTCCAGCCTAGGTGTGATAAGTGCATGTCTTGTCTGAGTTTAAAAGCCGAAAATTAAGGGTCATCCAGGTTGTTATGTCTTTAAGACATGCTTGTTATCTAGGTAATTGATTAGATTCATTTGATTTCATGGACAAATATAAATGAGTATCATTAGAATAACAATGAAAATGTATCCCATGCTATTTAATAAAACTTTACCTAATGGAAGTATAAAGCACATAGTATTGGTCCAAGCACTGAACCCTAAGGAACTCCATAACTAACTTTGGTGTATGAAGAAGATTCATTATTTACATTTACAAACTGAAATCTATTAAATGTTTTGAACCATTTTAGAGCAGTTTCTGTAATCCTAATATCGTATCCATTCCGCTGTAGTCAAATTTTGTGATTAACTGTATCAAATGCAGCACTGAGGTCTAACAGGGCCAGCATAGACACAAGTCCATTGTCTGAGGCCATGAGAAGGTCATTATTAACTTTCATCAGGGCTGTTTCTGTACTATGATGAGCTCCAAACCCTGACTGAAACTCTGATTGTTTCTTTTCAGACACACAACTGATTTTCAACTGTTTTTTCATGAATTTTTTAGAGGAATATTAGATTAGATATTGTTATATTATTGGCCCTTTTTTTTTTTTTTTAAACAAGATCAGGTTTCTTAAGTAAATGTTTAATTACAGCAACCTTAAAACTCTGTGGAACATAATCATTCATTGGAGATAAATTAAACTGATCAGAAATGGGAATATTAATTAGGGGAAACATCTTTTTAAACAGTCTGGTTGGAATGGGATCTAGCAGACATGCTGATGGTTTGGATGAAGCAAGGATTTTTTTTAACAGTTCAGAGAGTTCAACATGACAGAAACTGTTCAAACACAAATCAGGTAGTTACATTTCTAAAGCTACCTCACCTGCCAGGGAATCAGTCAGTGGCGATAGTAAGAAGAATGGTTTGAAATTTCTCCGTAATTGAAATAATTTTATTTACAAATAATCTCATGAAGTCATCACTGCTTAGGAATACATAGCTCAATAGAGAAAGGGATTTTCATATAGTACTGAAAATAAATCTGTGGTGATTTTTATTCCCATTAAAGATGAATAATATGCAGTTCTAGCTTTATGGAGGGCTTTCCCATATGTTAGCAGGCTATCTCTCCAAGTAAGATAAAATTCTTCCATGTTTGTAGAGCGCCATTTTCTTTCCAGATTTTTAGATGCTTGTTTTAAAGTACATAAAACCGAACCAAGAAGTCAGCTTCCTCTAACTGATTGCTTCATTTTTCAGCGGAGCAATTTTATCAAGCAAGGTTTGCATTGAAATTGTAAAATTAATCAACAAGATAGTCAGTGAGCTCCACTGCATTACTCTGCAAGACAGAGTAAAACGGCAATGGAAGAAATTCTTTAAATTTGGTTACAGTATTTTCTGATAAAAACCTACTATAAAGAAACTCACTCTCAGTGGCTGTGTTGTCAGTAAATGTAAACTCAAAGGTTATTCAAAAATGGTCAGAACAGGATTGTGAAGGTGTATTACGAAGTACTTTTTAAGCATGTCAGATTTTCTTTCTGCGTTTCCTTGTTGCATGGAAAAATGCTTCTAATCAGCTACCATCAGCTTCCACGGATTATTAAGGATGAGTGATTAATTTTTCAATCAAGTCTCCATAAATTGTTTTCATTCATTTAATAAGGCTAAACTTTGAACTTTTACTCAAAATTGGTTTTATCTAAATTAAAATTAAAAAAAAAAAAAAAAAAAAAAAAACACTGGTGATCTCAATGGGATTTGCCCGGCTAAATAAAAGTTAATAAACCATTTTAGCCACATGATTTGCATTACTGATAAGTTTCAGTGATTTCACTTTGAGTCACAGTGAACAGTGAACTCTATTCAGTAACAACATACCGTACCCCTCAGGGAAGGTAGTGGCTAATAAGGGAATGGCATTATGTACCTTACTGCCTGTGTTGAACTACAATTGAACTACAGTTGAATTACAGTCCATTTTTTTGCAGAGCCTTTTGATGTGAAACTCAAGTCATGTTGCATTAAAAAAACATAACTTTTAGGTGTTCTTAGTTCTTTTTAATCAATGTAAAAAATATCTTGAATAAATTTTTGAGAGCCATGAATGATGTTGCTATTCTGACAGCATTTGGTCAATCTTTAATTTTGTTGTTATGAAAACATAATTTTGAAACAACAGCATCAATTATGGGGGCAAATTACTGAGTTTTCACAATAAAGTTATAAAAAGAAGTTTTGTGCTTTGGTTGTCCTAAGACTAAAATGCAAGTTTGTAATGCTGCATCATATTTGAATAAGGGAAGTTTTGTGATACGATTTGCAGAATAGTCTACGGGCTAGTTTAATTTTAAGATGCCACATTTCCTGGAAGTATATATGACATAAAAGTCAAGACTAATTATTCCTTCATTAGGCATTAGCTTCAGCGGACTCAAAGCTGATAATTTCATATTCTGCTATGTTAAGTTGCTCAAGTGAAAATTCTTAAACATATAGGTAAGACCAAAAAGCTTAACACATGAATACGTCAAGTCATGTGGGAGAACAGGGAGTGGAGATTGATGGTGTTCAAAAGAAGGTGGCAAATAAAAATGCATTATTTAAGAAGGATTTAATACTTAAAACCATGAGACACACAAAGGGTTGGAGCTCAGATCAGAGTAAGAAACACATTTTAACTTCCAAATTTTCACAACTTTTTTTTGTTATTCCATTTACGACCGCACACCACCCACATGCCCTCTGAACTCCCCCACAGAAAAGTTCAGATTCTTGGAAGGTGTTGGGTATCTACAGTGTCACAACTAAACAAAACCATTTGAAAACAAAGTGGGCTCGTGAATGTGCCGGCGCAATCTGACCCCTCTCCCTTTGTGGCCATAGAGAAAAACGGCCTCTCAGAACCAAGGGAATGGAGGGCGGGCGACGAGAGGCGCACTATTTCAATCCACAGGTTACCCCTATCCACCCACTCAGACCCGCTTTTACCGCCTCCTCCCCACCCCACACACACACACACTTTTAAGTGCACCCTTCAAAGGTGAACATGTTATCTGAAACAGAGATGTTTGTGTTACAGTACCTCCAAGAACAAGATACTCTTTCATTCCCTTCTCTTATTTATTTCTCTTTTTTTGTAACTTTCATTAGCCATTCAAGCGAGTTGTTTTTTATAATATGTGACTCATAAGTTAGATCAAATAACTCAAAATTCAGCAGGTATACCAATAAATTGACAACTGGAGTGGACTTAGTGGGTGGGATGCAGACTTTAGAGTTGACTTTATCATCAGTTGGGCTAATTTCAAATTAAATAAATCAGCATAAAACACAATAAATACTGTTAAAGATGTGGCAATGAATCCTTTCAATCAGACATGCTTGTGGGAGACCCACGATGCACACAACATTTGTAATTTATACAAAAATGGACTAGATTGAGTAATTTAAACAAGTCCTCTTCCAGTCATGTCTATCTTTTAACAAGTATATTCCTATAGCAAATCATTTAAGTATGTATAGGCAAATATTACATTTCCACATTTATAAAAGGATAGTTCAGTTCTTTTCAAGCATAGGTGTTGTGGAAACATCTTAACAATTCATCTTAACCTTTCCTTTGGCTTTATAGACTCAATGATACTAACTTGTATAAATAAAGGTTGAATGAACAAAGTAGTTTGGGAAATAAAAGTTAAATCTGACCATTGACAAGCTTACAACTAGTCTTACTGGCATCCTGACCATAGCAAGTTGCTACCATTGAAAAAAATGAATAAATAAACACTCAAATTTCAACCATTGTGCAGCAGTTCATGCAACTGTACTTAAACAATTTTGGTGTAAATATTGAAAAATTGCTGCTGGAGGTTCCCCAGGCTTCACAAAATGCCACACGTTTCTTTATGTTTGCATTTGTAAACTGTCTGTAATCACATACAAAAATGGAGTGGTGTAAAAGTTTATTTGAAACATTTTTAGCTCAAACTGCAATTATGTAAGTTTCTGAGACTAGAGCCACCTTGCCACTCACTAGCTGCAAGAAGCATTGATGGAGCAGAAAAAACTAGAATCCCTACCGTTAAAAACCTCACTGTTATTCGAATCACGCTGTAGATGTATTTCTTTTTCAACTTTGGCTCCTTGTTTTTAGTATTTTAGTAGTATATTTAGTATTTTTGCTTCATGCGTTGGTATTTCTTGTTTTTTGTTTATGAGTCGAGAAGTTTCTTCTTGTCCTAAGCATTTCATTGCATTGTTGACCTTGTGTTGATTTTGCATGTGACAAATAAACCAAACCTGAATCTGAACTGTTAGTTTTAAAATATGTAAGAAATAAATTCTGTTTTCCCAAACTAAAGTCCACAAGTTATCTCGATTAGGTAACATTGTTCGTAACCTTTCAGTGAAGAACCCTTTGGACACTGAAATGTCCTTTTACACGTATGGAACAGTCAGTATCATGTTTCTGAAAGGTTTATTTAAATTCTGTAGCTGTGTAAAAAGTATCAACTTTAGAAACTTTTTTTTCCACTTCTAAAGGATGCTACTGTATCTCCAACATCACCATCAAATGTGCAATAAAGCATCCTTTAAAACTCGATTCAACTTTTTTAATTGTAACTTTCTCACATATTTCACATAAAATTGTAAAGCTGTCCTTTCCATGAATATTACATTGTGTTAAATAAAAATAGAGGGAGCAGCACAAAAAAAGATTGTACCTTGAGTGAGCAATGCTTCAGACACTGAGGTCGTTCTTAGCAAAGGTTTCTCTGATTTCTTTGCTCTGAAATGTGACGAGAGGTTCTAAAGCTTTGCAGTTTTCTAGTTTACAAAGAACTGTTAAGACATGTAATAATCATGTGTTTATTTGTTTTTCTAAAGAAAAAAGTTCAAGGTTCTTTATTGCCAGTCACATCCCATGTGGTACATGAGGTGGAGCAAAATTGTGTACTCAAGGTCCCAGTTACACCCAAAATAGCAACAATATAAATAACAAAAAGAAACAGTATACAAAGATCTAAGATATACACTAAACAGTAATAGTGTAAAAAATATGGTGTATATAAAAAAATCATATTTAAAATAAACTCAATTGTAAAATATCCTGGTTAAACTAACTGTAGTTCAGATGTGTGCAATTCAAAAGTACAAATGTCACAAGATGCAAAAAAAAAACACTATGTTTATTCAGTGCTTCACATGCATTATGCAGTAACAGAAGTGTTGGTATCAGCCTTGGATAAATCTCTTTCAGCCATCTTGTAAACTGTGAGGAATATTTATTAACGTTTTAATGTTTTAAGGTTTTCATTTTCACCTTCACACAATACACGAGCAGCGGAGTCATCTGTCTTGTCACTTCTGCTGATTATGGGAAAGTAATTCTCTCGGTTTGTGTGCATGTGTCACTGTGATGAACTGTCTGTCAATCCGATTCCAAGTTAATTATTTTGTCACCCTGCTGGGTGTTAGTGTGAGTCAAGAACTATGACCTGAGGGCTGAGGGTCAACACACACACACACACACACACACACACACACAAATGCACACACACAGACACATTTTCCCCAGGGAGAGAGAACAGGTCCAATCAGAATTTTCCATTTGCCACCTGACTCGATTCAGTCCCCCAAACAGTGTGATGCGTTAGCTCCATGTGCACACATTCTTTTACGATTCAATCAGCAATTTTATAGTAACTAAACTGCACAAACTGTTGTTAAATACACACTTTTTTAAATCCAAAATGACGTCCTGAATTTCAGTTTTTACTCTGCTTTATTATTCTGTAGACATACTTTAATTACCTAGACAGATCTTGCTTCCAACCTACAAAGCCCTCAACAACCTAGCTCCATTTTATATTACAGAACTTATTGTTCCATGTTTTCATAACAGAGCACTTCACTCTCAAACTGCAGGTTTACTTGTGGTTCTTAGATTTTTCAAAGCAGAGTGGGAGGAAGATCTTTCAGTTATCAGGCTCCTCTCTTGTGGAACCAACTTCATGTCCAGTTTTAAGACTGGGCTTAAGACTTTCTTTTCTTATAAATCCTATAATTAGGATTGGCTTGTTATGCTGCTATATGCTTAGACTACTGGAGGACAAATTGACCTAATTTCCTTAATTGAATTGTTAAAATTGAATAGTTTTCATTTGATATTATTTCTATCTTAACATGTGATTCTTGACCTGCCATTGTGTATCTGTTCCTCTCAAACCCAGCCGATCGAGTATGTACGCTTGTCCTGAGCCTGGTTCTGTTAAAGGTTTCTTCCTCATCAGGGAGTTTTTTCTTTCCACTGTCGTCTTCATGTTTGTTCAAGATGAGAGTTCTGTGATGGAGTTAAACTCAAAGCAGTCTGCTCCTCAGATAACTAATGTTAAATTATTATATGAATATTCCTGTTCAGTGCCCTGAGACGATTTCTGTTGTGACTTGGCACTATATAAATAAACTGAACTGAATAAAGCCCCAGATTTTCTTCAGATTAAGATCCTGATCTCACCATTGTGGATATCGTACACAGTCAGTTCCACTCATTCAAACTAAACACATCTGAACATCTCCAGACTGAAATTGTTTAGACTGCTGTCTACTGCAGGTGAGATACTGACAGCTGATAACAGCCTCACAAACTCTAACTATAACAAATATGAACTAACCCTTTGAATTAGACCCACACGGTGTCTTATCTTCTCTGACATGAAACCTCCAACCCTCATCCTCAGCCTGAGAACAGAGTCGGTGCCCTGAAATTATTCAGATTCAGCATTTTGATTGTTAAAAGTTTCCTTCCTAACAGCTGGACCCTTCTCTCTCACATGAACAGACACGCTGTCCTGTCTGGAGAAACGTTTTCCTGCTGAGTGACAGGAAGCAGCAGGTAAAACCTAATTTTAAAGAGATAGCTCACACATTTTGAAGTTGTGGGAAAGCTGTAAGTGATATAGAATTGTTACAGATCTTTGAATGACCTCAGATTTAATTCTGACAGGACTATCAGAAAGCAAAGATCTAAATATGATGGTAACCCTCCTGCTGACCTTGGATCAAAAGGATCCATGAAGCCTCATTACTAAAACTGAGTTTAGAGGGTTTTTATTTTAATGACGACGGCACTTGAAAATCTCAGTATTTGCTGAGGTGGTTGGTTCTCTTTGTTTATTTTTCCATATATTCCTAACAGAGCACATTGCTGTCAGACTGCAGGTTTACTTGTTGTTCCTAGAGTTTCCAAAAGCAGATTAAGAGGAAGCTCTATCAGTTCTCAGGCTCCTCTCTTTTGGAAACAACTTCCAGTTTCTGTCAATGAGGCTTATACATTGTCCAGTTTTGAGACTGGGATTAATACTTTCCTTTTTGATCAATCCTATAGTTAGGGTTGGCTTGGGTTTCCTGAGCTATCCCTTAGCTATAGCTAAGCTAGAGCTGCTATAGGCTTAGACTGCTGGAGGACAAATTGACTTCATGTCATCAAATGAATAATTGGGGAGGGTAGGAACAGTGACTGAACATAGAACTACGTTCCTACCCTCACCTATGGTCACGAGCTCTGGGTAGTGACCGAAACGAGATCATGATTACAGGAGGTTGACATGAGTTTCCTCTGCAGAGTAGCTAGACTCTCCCTTAGAGATAGGGTGAAAAGTTCAGTTATCAGGAGAGACTCCGAGAACTGCTGCTCCTCCACATCAAGAGGAGCCAGTTGAGGTGGTTCAAGCATGTTTGACTGGGAGGAGACCCTGGGAATGACCCAGGACACATTGGAGAGACTATGTCTCTCTGTTGGCCTGGGAACTCCTTGGAGTCGCCCCAGAAGAGCTGGAAGAGATGGCTGTGGAAAGAGATGTCTGGACCTCCCTGCTCAAGCTGCTGCTCCCAAGACCGGACCTCAGAACAATAGGAAGATGATGGATGGATGGATGGATGGATGGATGGATGGATGGATATATGGATGGATGGATATATTAATGGATGGATATATGGATGGATGGATATATGGATGGATGGACAAATAACTGGGGACTGCCTTTAAAGGTAG
Organism: Hypsolebias coamazonicus; assembly: GCA_032273985.1. NCBI lineage: Eukaryota > Metazoa > Chordata > Actinopteri > Cyprinodontiformes > Rivulidae > Hypsolebias > Hypsolebias coamazonicus. The sequence continues at coordinate 6,507,901 of JAVCKU010000002.1, forward strand.
TTGTCTATTATTATCCAACTGAAAATGTTATTACTTTTCTATCAACTTTAATGTGGTCTGAACCACGTGTCCTCCACAAATGTTACATCTAAACATCCGGCTCAGCGCCGTGATGTGTTAGTACTTTCACTGGTGTTTCGAGTTACCATGGCGACATACTTTGGAAACAAAGAAGCCATTTTTCTTATTGAAAAACACTGACAGAACTCTTCACAGCCTCTAACTGACAGTCACATGACCTAGAGTCAAGATGTCTCTGAACAAAACATTAACTTTTGGAGCCATTTTAGTTCAAGATGGCTGCCACAGCTACCTCAGAAAACTAAACTGACTAAAACTCCAAGCTAACACTCTGAAACTCTATAACTAACATTCTTTGAGATATTGAGCTGAAATTCGGTTTGAGCTGAGAGCGAGTTGTTATACATTGCTAATGCAAATTAAAAAGCCAAGATACAACACATAGTACTGTACTGTCAAATCAAAGTTTTAAAATGGCTGCAATGTGGCAGTCCCTGTCAAAGTTTCTCTAGGAACATTCTAGTTTGTTTTGGCATTCACTCTGTTACCAGCACACCAAATTTCAACTCAATATGTGTAAAAATGGCTGAATTAAAGCCATTTTAATGTAGAAAAGAAATAAACTGTTCAGATGACCCAGCTGAGGATTATTGGTTCTATTTCGTGTAAGCTACGCCCTTTAAAAGCTGCCGCTATTGGGTTTACCCGCACGCAGCGCGCCGAACACTGAAAACTTCTAGTCCATGCCCACCTGCTGTGTGGGCCCCACCCGGTCCGTTATAAATTACATCTGGACCGGAGCTCGACTCCCGTTTTTCTTCAGCCAACGTGAAGAACACTACTTCTACGACACAAGATGACGTCAACTAAGAAGACCATCCGTCTGTGCCCTGTGTGCCAGACGGGCTACATCTTATCGATGGACCTGCACGCCTTGTGTGTGAAAGCTGCCTGGGAGCTGACCATGCTCGGCAAGCTTTGGATCCGCTCTTCTCCTGTCCAGCTGTAAACTTTTTCTGGCTGAGGAGAAGCAGCACCGGTGTGAGCTCTTTTCCTCTAAGGAGGATGGGTTTCAACCGAGGGGGGACTGTTTGCTTGAGAAATTTTTTAACTCCCTGGACACGGAGTTCATGAACACGTCCCTTCTGAAGCTGAGACAGCTAGCAGCTGCGTTCCATCCTGCCTTACAGGAGATTTGAAACCGGTGTTGCCTTCGATAGTTGCCTCCCCGAGCCCCCAAGGATCATCCACCACTCTGCTCCACGAGCTCCCGGAGATAAATGGGAGGTCGGTAAGAGCCTGCAACCTGGAAGTGCCCACATCAACCCTTTTGGCGGGAAGGTTTGTCACCTAGCACATTGGACACCGGGACCCAGTTTGGCCCTGTTTTCCGGCTGTGTCCGCCCTCCTCCTAGGTTCAGCCATTGATCCCTTAAAGCTGAGGGCTTCGGTTGCCTCTTACTTGGCCATCACCAAAGTCAAAGGGCTCACGGACCAGGACTTTCCCACCGTCCCTCTTCTAGAACCCAGTTTGTCGGCTGCTTGTCCTGAGCCTGGGTCTGCTGGAGGTTTATTCCTTTAAAAGGGAATATTTTTCCTTTTCAGTGTTGCCATTGTGCTTGCTCAGGATGGGAGACTGTAACTAAGTGAAGATTCAATGAGTCTGCTGACTTTCTTCCTTAGATAGAGAACTTTGCTAATTGGATTTTCTATGTCTGTGAATGTTTCTATAAAGTGCCCTGAGACAACTTTGTTGTGAATTGGCAATATATTCATTCAACACTTGCTCTTCTCAAGGGTGGATGTCTCCTCTCGGTCTCCGCTTTGCGTTTTGCTTTGTCTTGTCTGTGAAAATCTCTTGAGAGCCTCTCTTCTAAAAAATCTTCCGAATCATAACTATGGACTTCAATTTGGTCAGTTGGTCCCTCAACACAAC
>JAVCKU010000002.1:6538929-6549390 GCA_032273985.1 Hypsolebias coamazonicus
GTATATATATAAAAGTATATTTCACTTTTTTTAACCTAAGCCACAGTAATAATGAACACTCACCTGTACTTGGACTGTAATTGAAGAGTCTTTGATCTAATGGGATTTCAATCTCATGTTCTCAGAAGAAATTTTGCCATTCAGTACTGAAGAAGAAAATATCTGCATTTATGGAGTAAGAAGTGGTGCTTTTCTGCTCCAGCCAGGAGTCAGTTATCTCTGAGTGTGTCTCTACTTCAGTCTCCTTCTGAGGGATGACAAACACTTCATCTGGAATGAGGTAGAGCCCATCTTCAGTGGTTTGACACTGGAAGTAGCTGAGGTTCATGACTCGACTCATATCCACGTTCCGGAGATTGTCCCAGCCTCCGCCTGGCAGCGCTTCCAGTGCTGTGATGGAAAGGTTGGTGGATGATCTGCATTGTCTGACCCAGTTAATTGGTCTTCCCAGTGGAACTGATGAGCAGGTTGAAAGGAAATAAAGTACTGTACAGTCAGGAGTATCAGTGTAATCTCCATGATGGCTTTTTCAGAAATGAGGACTGAGGTGATTGTCAATAATGTCAAAGCACAGCCCTGCCTTTTCTTAATGTCAGTCATTATATGTGAAACAAAAAGATTTTGTTGAACTACCGTCATGGGGATTTACAAAATGCTTTCACTTTTTTTTTTTTTGCTCCTAATTATGAGTCATGTGTATTTGGCACATGCGTAAATTTACCTGTATACTGTAGACCACTAAATATCTGAAGACCTAATCCCTCATCATTTGAGATCTTAGCCAATATACTTTTCTTTTAAGCAAATAATGTAACATGCAGAAATGTATTGTCTCTCTTGTATATTGTTGTGCACACAAATGTAAGGAAACACCCTATACCAGAATTGATCAATGACTGTTAATTGGATCAATGCACTGAGTGGGAAATATATCTCTCTCCACCATGACAGACCAGTACATGGTCTGCGTCACTGGCCTCTGGTCATTAGTCCCCTGAACCATTCAAATCCCACTTGGGAACAATCCCTGAGACTCTTGAACTCCTCCACAAATCTTGAGCTCATCTGCTGCAAACCAACTCCACCTCCTCCTGACAGTTTCCCACTTAGTGCACTTATTGCTATATCTTGAGATTTTACTATGAGCCAAACTCCCCTCTCCAATAACCGGGCACAGACTTTCCCAGTAAGGCTGTGTTTCTGAGCAAATACTCTGGTCCAACTTTAAAACAAAAGAAAAACACTGCCCTCCACTACCCACAACAGGCATGTGGTTTCAACTGCAATATGCTTTAGTCGATTTTGTCTAAGATCTAGACTCGATCTGTTCTGTAAGCACAAAATGCTCAACCAGTTCCCTGCCCTCACCCAGGATGACAGAGTAAACTAGTCCAGTCCCCCTACAAGACTTTGATTCCTAGATCCTTCTTGAGCTTCAATATGGTATTTGCAATATTTACCCAGTTTTCAAACATCTCACACAAGCTTGTTGACCATTCCACAGTGTGCCACTTTCTTGTAGCACTTCCTGCAAGTGGTTAATCCTAAAGAGATAACTAATTGTGCCATCAACAAACTTTATACAACATGCAGAGACATGAAAGCCATTTACAGAAACCTTTCATCAACACTGACAGCACTGGTTTCTGAAAAGTCCCTTTAATGGTTTTACAGTTGTGTAATATAAACCTATAAAGTCAGTTCCCACACTACACAACAACAAAAGCCAAACAACCATAATTTACTCAATTCAGTTGTTGTGCATGTTATTAAAGTGATATAAAGATATGATTTTTATTGCATACAGTGTAAAAGAAAGAAGAAAAAAGACACATTGTGAGCAGAGGTTACAAAAATAAACCAGTTTGTTACAAGCAAACAAAATCATGTGATCTAGGATAAATAAATAAAAAATTCCATTAGACTGCCAAAAGTTTATTCTGCTTGTTAATTAAAATACAATAAAGATTGTCTCTAAACTCATAAAAATAAACAGTCTTGCTAATACAATGTTGTGGACTTTTTTAAATTTTCCTGTGTGAAGCATCACGTGACTCCATTTCTTGGAAATCCAGAAGAATTTCTAAGTCACCGCCCAGTCTTCTCGTGGGCAGTCAGTGCTTTCATGGAACGGTTGGTGGAAACCACATTGTCTGAATCAGTTGGAAGATTCAAAGAAAAAGAAGAGCATGTGAAATGTCACAGTTATCTTCACAATGACTCTTTTATTAATGGGGACTGGGCGACTGAATGTAAAGCTTTAAGCAAAGTTTTGTATGCAAGTTATTTAACATGAACAGGGAAGTAGTGGAAGAGGATTTACACTGAATATACTTCACATGATGAAATTAGATTTACCGATAATTGCCCTATTTTTGCAGAAAGTTAATTTATTGGTTTTTTTCAGTAACCATGCACAAAAACAGGTATAGAAATGAATGCTATCAAAGATATTTTTTGCAGGTTCTAGACCAGGCTAACACAAAACATTTATGACCCAAACACCCAACAAGCAAGATATAGGATTACCTATACAAGGATGTTATATCACTTATGAATGTAACTGCTTAATTAACGAAACATCACACAAACTAAAGAGAAAATGATTGTGGGACAAATCTAAACAGTTTGTTTTATTTAAAAACATTGCTCCAACACTGGAAAATTATTTTATATTTACATTACAAAACACATACAGAAAACATCTGATATCTACTATAATTTAAGATCATTTTGGTGTGTTAATGGGAAATTAATGTAAAATATTAAAGGGAAGATTTACATTTTAAAAGTGGTTTTTTTTTTTGTTTTTTTTTTTTAATGTGAAACAAAGTTTGAACTTGTAAAGACAGTTTACTCAGCATTTGGAGAGTATCGTCCACATCTGAACCCCGTCAAATGAGCATCACATGTAATTAAGTAGGTGAAATAGAGAACTCCTTTTCGGAGCTGACAGCTTAAGGAATGAGTTCCCCTCTCAGGATAGACGACACATATCCCTGCCATGTCGTTATAGAGCACATCCCTATCCCAGACTTCAAACCTCAACTCCCGGCCCAGCTCCACTGAGCCAAAATCGTACGTGGCGTTCCACACTGGGTCGTTGTTGTCCATCACGGTTTCCGTCTCCTCATACATCCCACCGTAGAAGATCTTCACGTATGCATCTGTTTTTGTGAAGGTGTCGGCCCTCAGCCCTGCAGCTTTGTGGATTTCCAGTTTTAGCGTTCCTCTGCCGGCTCTTAAAGGACAGCAGTTATGGTCCAGGTTGGAAGTCGGGGAACAGTTTTTCAGACTGAGCTGCTCCTCTTTCAGCTGGTTCTCTTGGATATACTCTGTCACCACGCTCCTCAGGTTAGCACTGATCTGTGTGTCCTCCACCAGATGATGCAGAGGGAAGATGGCGTAAGAAACCACATCAGGGTTGTCATGGAGACTGTTTATCCAGCTGTGGTAGGCTTCCAATGGGTCTTGCTGGTAAAGGATGTCAGGGAAATATCGCTCCCCTCCAATTACCTCAATCTTATGTGTCATAAAGCCCTGATAGAAGCCCATGCTCATGTTGCCCTTCAGGAGGTTGTCACACTTGTTGGAGAAAGATGCATTAGCAGGGAGAAAACCCAGAGCCATACGGAGTTCAACGTTGAGACAGTTTTTAATCTCGGACTCTGAGAAGCCCTTCAATGTGGCCAGGCAGGTCCTGAAGGCAGTGATTCGCTTTACTTTCCCTCCGAGCTGGACCTAGGAAACAACACAACAGAGACTTAAAATTCTGAAGAATATCTTCAGTTTTGTTTTGTCTTGTGTATCCAGCTGGTTTTTCTGACCTGGTGTATATAATGTGTCCCGTAGGTGTCTATGAGCCGCCTGTACAGGGCTCTGTTCTGGACTGTGTTCAAACTCTGTGGGAGTCTTTTCAGATGCTTTGTGAACTCTGCACTCAGCTGTGGATGATCAGCCAGCCTGTAGCTACAAAAACAAAAGGCGTATCGAATTTAGCTCGAAAAAAAAAAATGACCACACAACTTTTTTTTTTCTGTAACAAAAACCACAACTTGCTGCAAGTAAAAATAAATGTGCTAAAAATTTGGCAAGCTTGTAGACTTCACATAAAATACTTGCACATCTTATTCCTTCATAATCTAATTTATGTGAAGTCCAAAGTTATTAAGCTGGTGTACTTGCAGCAATGTTCCTTAATTTTGAAACATTTTTGAGCTGATAGCTTAAACAAATTATGTCAGCCTGTTGATTATATCATCTTTCAGAATATAATAATGCATACTGCGCTAATGTTATTGTGCTGCAATTCTGCTTCGTTTATAAAGAATCCATTCATCTACAACGTTACCTATAGTAGGAACAACTGATTTCATGAATGGCAAAAGTAGCTTTGTCCACACTGTGCTGCGAGCGAGCAAACTTGGCCAAATCTGAGCGGCTTCCTCCTAGCACAGCCTGGCCGATGTTGTTAAGGTTCAAGCCCAAACCCCAGTTGTTGTTGACCAGCGAGTTGGAGCTGCGCAGCAGAGAGTCCACGGAGTGGTGGAGCGCACTAGACAGCTGTTTGCTGCAGCGACTTAAAGGACGCCAGTCAAGCACTGCAGCTGGGAGTCTCTGAATCTGAGGGGGAGAAGACAGAGATGTTACAGTTCGAGGAGAAATGCAGGGTAGGACAACAAGGGAAGAAAAAAATAAATGGTTTCCATTAAATTAGCAGAAAGGAATTCAGGGTAAAGGGATGCTCCTATGAGAGGAGGAGCAAGAAAGACATCAAGCAGCTGGTTATACAGTTTTACCTGTCCGTTCTGGAATCTGTTTGGACACAGTGTACAGGTGTGGTTGTCACCCAGATGAGATTTGACATTGATCACATATGCGCCTGTTCGACGCAGTCGCACCACGTCAAACCCTTCCCCAGCCAGGTTGTGGCCTGGGACAAAAGAAGCTTTCTCACACTCTGACCCAGTGCCAGTTCGACAGCCCAGGACAACGTGGACCACTGGGGAAACTAGAAATGTCACTATGAACAGGACAAGATTTCTCTGCTGGTATCCTGCTGCTTCCATGGCAACCTAAATGTAAAACAATTCAGACACACACACAAAAAAAAGATAAAAACACAAATCTCCCTGTTGTATATAGCAACTCAAAGTATTTAGCTTTACATGTGTTAGACTTTAGTTTCAGATTAGCTTTGTCTTCTGTGCTTTGCGAACCACAGTACAGGTAATTAGGTCATGTCAAAGCCAACAACATGCACAAGTAGAGAACTTTTACCTCTTTTTCTCTGCCTTTTGTCCTCAAGATGTCCTCTCCACAGCCTTTCAAGCAGTTGTTTTCCTGTATTTTCTCTTGGTCTTGGATTTAAATCCTTGTTTACATTGCCCAAAAATGGCACAGCTGGCTGTAAAACGAAGAAGGTGAAAATGGACTGAAGTCTTGATCCAGATGGGAACTGATTCACATCTGAAAGAGCTTTAGCGTGCTGGCAGGCTGTGCTGAAAGCCTGCAGTGTGCTCTCTTTGGTTTGTCCTTTGTTTTTTTGAAAATGGGCGAGTTTTCTTGTTTTGGAGCCGTGTGTGCAGCACTCTCGCCCTTCCCTTGTCTGTCTCCTGTTCCCTACGGCATTTTTAATTTTCTCTGCGCGAGTGGGTTTGCTTTAAATCTCGAGACCCAGTTCCCTAAATCCCACACAACCCTTGATGTGTGTTTGCACGTGCATGTGTGGGGGAGGGAGATTGTTGTGTAGTCACAAAAGATGATCTGAGCTCTCTTTATGGGAAATGTGTGTCTGAGTGTGTAGATGCTTGTGTTGGTGCTCCATGTGCATCTCTGGCAGACTGAATGTGTGCTTGTCTTTATGTCTGAGGTGGACTTGCTCTGTATTGATAGCCTCACAAGAATCCTGAGGTCAGCTTTGCCATTGTCTCTTTATGGATGCAAGTGTGATGTGTGGTTTTCAGTGTGGTCAAGAAAGATAAGTGTGTATCTTTTCTGTGTGCAAAAGGTTTCGTTTATCTACAGATGCATGCCCGTGAAGCATGAATGCTTATTTGTTTCATTTGTCACTGGGGGCTGTGGTAGCTCTGTGGTTCAGTGCTGCAACGTTGTAATCCTGGGGTTACCAGTTTGAGCCCAGGTTGAAGGCCATCCAGCATAAAGCGATTACCAAATCTTTCTCATTTGCTGTGGTGACCCCTGCAGAAGGTGCAGCTGAAAGAAACAGTTACTGTCTCTGATGACAGTTAGGACCTCTATGACTCGTCTAGTGTCCACTGCCTCTCACACAGTGACCTACTTAAATGGAAAAGCAGGTACAGAGAATGAATGAATGGATGGAAGGAATTTTTTTTTTTTTTACCTTTAGTTTCTGCATATTTACAAACTCCATATTGTACTTCTAGGATTAATTACAACAAAAAGTTTAGTTTGGTTTTGCTTGAATCTAGGTCGGTCGGTTGGTCTGTGTTTGGATCCATCAGGATCTGTTTGTCTGGATCTGTCTGTCTGTCTGGATCTGTATGTTTGTCTGGATCTGTCTGTCTGGATCTGTCTGTCTGGATCTCTCTGTCTGAATCTGTCTGTTTGTCTGAATCTGTCCGTTTGTCTGGATCTGTCTGTCTGGATCTGTTTGTCTGGATCTCTGTCTGGATCTCTCTGTCTGGATCTGTCTGTTTGTCTGGATCTGTCTGTTTGGCTGGATCTGTCTGTCTGTCTGGATCTCTGTCTGGATCTGTCTGTCTGGATCTATCTGTTTGTCTGGATCTTTCTATCTGTCTGGATCTGTCTGTTTGTCTGGATCTGTCTGTTTGGATCTCTCTGTCTGGATCTCTGTCTGGATCTGGCAGTCTGTCTGGATCTGTCTGTCTGTCTGTCTGGATCTGTCTGTCTGTCTGTCTGGATTTGTCTGTCTCTCTGTGTCTGGATCTGTCTGTTCGTCTGTCTGCCTGTTTGTATCTGTCTGCCTGTTTGTATCTGTCTGCCTGGACCTATATATCTGTCTGGTCTGTGTCCTTCCATGCTATTCTCCTGTATGTCTACAAATCGCTGAACAGTCTCCCCCCACACCCCCCATCTCTCTGATTTGATGCATCCGCATGTCCCACCACGTGCTCTGAGGTCAGCGGACCAGTTTCTTCTCACAGTTCCAGGATCTTGTCTTACGCACAGGTGACAGGACCTTCTCTGTAGCAGGTCCAAGACTCTGGAACGAGTTACCTCTGCTCATCAGACTGACCCCTCCCTCAGAGTTTTTAAATCCCATTTAAAGACTCACTACAGTTCTGTTGCTTTCAACACCAGATGATCTGTGTTTGAACCCGTTTGCGTCACACAGGTTGGTCATTGTATTTATTATCTGTAGCGTTTTTATGTCTATATTCTGTTTTTTTACTTCATTTTGTACTTTGTATGTTGCCTATGTGTTGCCTGTTGTTTGTTTGTTTGTACAGCACAGCTGTACAGCTCCACAGCTTCTTTTCTGTTTCTGTCGTATTTATGTGGCAATGTTATAGCACCAAATACAGGCCAGGTCTTTGTACTACAGGGTCATTTGCTGTGTTTCCATGTGAATGAAAACATTTCTAGAAACAGTACAATGTTTAAGGAAAAAGGACTGTTCCTGTGGAGAAGTGGTCATAAGATGTGGTCTAACCTGTGGTTATAGCTCTCACAGACACTCGTTGTTTCGACCCCCTCTCTTCACTCAGTAACTCCAGCTGTTAGAGCACAGCTGAAAGCCAGAATGTTTTTTTTTTCATTCATTTTATTTATATATACAAGTTAGTCTCATTGTGTCACAGTTGTCTCACTAGCAAGATAGATCTGTGATGCACAAATAAAACAATACCATCACTAAAAGGTGGTGTAAAATATATTGACTACAATCATAGCAAATGTTTTATATGTGATCACTCTTTTTTTTTCTTTTCCAATTACATACATGTAACTGTTGTATTTAATTATTGTATGAAATTGTATAAAATGAATAAATGAATAAAAATAAATAAATAAATAATAAAATTAACTTAATAAACACCTATAAAAACAGGAGAAAGTGTTTGTAGGGGTGACCTCCAGTTCTTCCCTTAAAGGTTTAAACTTCTCCACTGGAACAAGCATCTGATTTGTTTAGTGAAAGTGCTATCACTTAGCATTAGCATCACTCAGTTTCTCTTTTCCTGTCATTTATTTTGTGTATATAAATATATTTTCCCCCTGGCTCAGAAATTAGACACGTCCCTGAAGAGCGCAACGCCCTGGCTAGTTCTTGCTGGTTCCGGTCCAGCTGCCGATTTTATCAGTGACCTGCTGGACAATCCTTCAGCTGTGTGGTTCAGTCCCATCTCTCCAGCTGCAGACGAATTCAGCAGAGTTCTGTGATTTGAGAGAAGGTCCAAAGACACCTCCCAGCTGACCCTAAACTGGACAAACTGGTGGACAGTGTGAGCGTATGTGTGCTTGTTTTTATTTTTTTTTTTTTTATTGTTTTCTTTTTTTATGTAAAGTGGGTGTAACTACTAGTCCATCACAGGGACACAAAGAGACAAACGAGACAGACAACCATTCTCTCTCTCACTCACACCTAGAGACAATTTAGAGTCACCAATCAGATTTTAACATTCATGTTTTTGGTCTGTGGGAGGAAACTGGAGGACCTGGAGAAAACCCACGAAAGCAGAACATGCAAACTACACCCAGAAAGGTCCCAGGCCGGGATTTGAACCGGCGACCTTCTCGCTAAGAGGCAACAGCTCTATCAACTGAGCTACCACTTCACCCTCTCAGATGATGATGTCATACATTTGAAAGCTTTGACTGATTATCCCGATGCATGCTCAATAACCCAGGTAGAAAAATCTAAAAAAGTTAAGTCTGGTCCTCTGGACATTAAAAAATAAATAAATAAATAAACATTGTAGAAATGTTTCATCTTTCATCCAAAAGACTTCTTCAGTCTGAGGTGCTGTATTCAGCTCAGTCTTATAAATAGCACCTTCTCAGTTTGCTCCTGACAGCCAAAACCAGCTGCTCACATGATCCACCCTGATGGTCCTCCTTGATCATGTGAGCAGCACACAACTCGAGACACCTGACCAGCTCCTCCACCGCTCGTCTATCGATCGGGTCCCTCCACACGAGCACACTCAGACGAAACCAGATGGACCCTTTCACTTCTTTTCCACCACTCTCAGCATGACACCTTGTGACCGGGCTCTGTGGCACCCTCTCCTGGAGACGACTGGAACCCACCATCAGATGAGAGAAACTGTATTCCTCTGCTTCTCTCCCCTGGACCAAAGCAGCTTTAGAACCTGGAAACCGCCCTTCCTTTTGTCACCACCTGTAATACAAAATCTAAAAACACAAGATCCACAAACATCCTTCGTTTCAATGTTTGAGAGTCTAATTCTTTTTGTACCTGGTCCCTAATTTGTTTCTCTATTAATCAAGTGCTGGTGGCAATGTTTTGGGAGTACCTGTTCGTACTTGTAATCAGCTTAATGGTGTCTGTCTAACTTCCTCACCTTATACTACCCTATATGATCCATATACCCATTCTGTCGTGATCTAATTTCTGTTCTGTAGGGCAGGTAAATGTATGTTCCATCCCTACATCTAAGGAAGTCTATTAATGTAAACTATTTCACTGTAGTGGTCTTATACGTTACCGTCATTTTGTTGTGGACTTTCCTATAAGAAGCAAAGTTATTTTGCACACGAAAATGTGAGTACAAACATGCAGTACAAACAAGTAATCAGGAGAGGTAAAATTCCCAGGTTTTAGTGATGATCAATATCTGGCACGAGTTATGTTAGAGTTTAGTTAGTTTTGTTAGGACGGCGACTTTTGTTTGGCTTACACACCTGTCTGTGGAAAAAAATTAAAGAAACGCATGCGCAAAAATGCAATACATGTACTCACCTACTAGCTAAAAGTATACCACAACCTAAAAGAATTTTTTAAACCATTGAAAGAGTTCACAAAACATAATTACTGGTAAAACATCTGATTAAACGCTCTGTTCCTATACTCTTGATGATCTCCCTTAGCTCAATTGAGTCAGTCCAGTCAAGTCAAGTCCATGTATTTAAAATTACCAATCCACCACGTCTCTAATGCCACTTATCCACAGGGCTGGTTCTTGTAAGGTCCCATTGTGGCTTGTTGTAGCTCATTTGGGCTGGTTCCTGTGGGACCGGTTTGTTTCTGTCTCCACATTGCTGATAGTTCCCGTTTAGTGGGCGGGTAGTTCGCCTGTAGTGGGCGGATCATTAATATTGACGTGCCTTACCAGCTGGTGGCGCTAGTGCTACATTAAGCTCTTTACTAACCACCACTAACACGCATTAGAAGAAGAGCTGGAAAAGAACACACAACCAAAATGGATGATCTTGTTTCCTTTTTGAACATTCTGCTTTGCCTGTGGCTTTTTCAGGTACATACATATGTATGTA
>JAVCKU010000002.1:6865575-6881343 GCA_032273985.1 Hypsolebias coamazonicus
TAGTTCAGTTCTCACTGAGGGAACACTGCATGTAATAATGTCCTGAGGCTGCACGCTGTAGCTGCACTCACGCAGTGACATGTAGGAAGAGATGTATGAAGGCAGCAGACCAAGACGTGATTTAAAGATGAAAATGTACCAATGGGAGAGTCTGTGTGAAGTTAATGTAAACCAGTTAACCAGTGAATACAGGGTGCAATGATGGGTACGGTAGTTGCAGCCAGTTATGAATCTTAGTGCACCCTGATAGACCGCGTCCAACATCTGCAGAGTGCTTGTAGGAGCGTTCATGTATATTATGTCACTGTAGTCAATGGAGGGAAAGAAAGTCATAGTCACACTTCCTCAACGTGTTGATGGACAGCACCACAAGAAGTTAGCATATTTACTGAGAGATATGGAAGATGATGACTACACCCAGACTTTGAAACAGTGCTGAGATAAGCTTACACATTTCTGGGGTGGGGGTTAGCAAATTGTGATTGTGTGATATTTTTGTAAATGTCAATCAATAATACCCCTAAATTGGACATTCTTCTCAGAAACCACAGATACGGCGTCCTCCGTATTAACGAGGACAGGGGACATCTGACTTGTTATCAGCACACAGTTCAAAAGCTTGCCTCTCTGATGATGTGGGGGTGTATTAATGCCCCCTATCATGTGCAGCTTACACAGCACCATCAATGCACAAATGTATATACAGGTGTCAGAACATCATAAGCTTCAGTCTAGCAGAAAACTTAAAACTCCGGCTAAGAAGATTAGAGTCCGAACAACATGAATCTTACATCAGGCAAGAATCAGATGTGCCCTCAACTGGTCTCAGTTCTGAAATGTTTATAAGGTGTTTGCTTTTTACGAGAGGCTGTCTTATAAAAGGTAAACATGGCCCTGAACAAAACTTATTCAGAATCGTATTGTACACACTTTGGTCTGTTGACTGTTGGACAGGAGCAATAGGAGTGTGGCTGAGGTGAGTGCAGTGCCGTCAATACTTAACGATTTAACCTGACTGCTCCGATACTTGGCTCATTATACGGATCAGGTTATCAGCCACGCTCGACTGCTTCACGTCAGCTAGTTTCCTACTTGAAACAGTTTAATAAACCTTCTGACACTTAATTATGATTGGCACAAGCCAAATAAATATTTCTCCCAGGAAATTATGTTGAGCTTCGTGTTCTTTCACACATTGCAGAATGAATCCAATCAGTTCCTCACAGTGGGCAAAGCAGAATTTTAATTAAGAGGGGGGGAAACGGCGTTTGTGTCAGATTGGTATCAACGGGGAAGAGAGAGATCTGTATACATCCGCGTCTACTTCCAAGTAAGTGAGTGTTTGTGTCCGTGAGCATAAGAAGGAAAGATTTGTTAGTTTCTTATTGATTCCTGACATAACTCATCAGTCTCATGATGACCTTTCAGTGTTTGGGAAATCAATACACCAATAGCTTGCTTTAAACAACACTTTTATTTATCTCTGACAGTCTTGTATCAAGACACTTATTCACACGTTTTAACATAATGGCTACAGTTTGTGCTTTTTGTTCATGGTTTGTTTGTTAAGCCTTATCTTCAATGTACATAGAAAGTCGCATCATTCAAGACACAAAAACATTAATGTAAACCGAGTTATTTCATCTGCTGTTTGCCGGCGTTTCGTCATTTGTTGTGCCAGCAGATCAGGCCCTCTGGAGAACTGAGTCTGCCAGCACCATCAGCATTGTGCTTATGTCTTATGAGTTGCTTGATATTACAATTTTAATGAAGTTTAAGTTTTAATGGACAAAAACAATCTGCAATATTAAAAAACCTATTGCGTATTACTGGGGGGATTTATTATTATTATTATTAAATTATTACGGTATTTTGTAATCAGCTATATCAAAGAGATATTAAACTAAAACTTGTGGTCGTAGATGAAAGTTGTTTACAGGCAACACATCCTCCAGACACCAACAGATCTCATGAGATGTTGCGTTAGATTGTGAATAATGTTATTTTCAAGGTTTGGCCAAAATGGCTAATATAAATGTCTGGGATGATAGGCAGCAGGTATTTTCACGTTTTCAAGGAATACTGGGCTTATGATTTATTGATGACTCGAGGTTGAAACAAACAATGTAACAGAATCCTTAAATTTGTCACATTTTACCTCATAATCCATCAATTTTGTTCTGCTGCAACAAACACAGACCATTAACGATGAGAGAATTTACCATGACAGTATAATAAGAAGGCAACGCCACGATTCATGGGGCTCAGATTGAGGCTGAGTGGTTCTGGGCAGCATGAGACATCATTTTCACACGTGGACTGGTCACCAGAGTCACAACCTGAACTAAAGTGAGAATCTTGGACGTGCTGAAGGGGACAGGACTCTCCCATCATCAAAACTGAACATTGGCAAAGAAATGCATGCATCACATGCATGGATTTTTAGTCCTATAAATAAATAAAAACCTAATTAAAAAATAAATTAAAATATGTATCACTGGTTTTTCATGCAAATGGCAGAAGGACACTGTCTGATTGGTCAGTTTTACATACTCGGAAACAGATTGTTTTCTTTCTGAACATCAAGGATGCTCCTGAGCTGCCTCTACCCCCAAATATCCATCTGTCTGTCTGTCTGTCTGTCTGTCTGTCTGTCTGTCTGTCTGTCTGTCTGTCTGTCTGTCTGTCTGTCTGTCTGTATAAGCATCCCTAGCATTACTTATTTTTATTTTAATTTATTATTTTTCTGTGTTCAGTTCCTTGTGTTTATATATTCTGATTGGCATGTATAACAATTTGTCCTTTTTTATGCTAATCTTGTTTTGTAAACTGTTAATTTGCAAATAAAGTTGACCAAAAAAATCATAATAATTTGTTTAATATTTACAGGTGCATCTCAACAACTTAGAATATCATGAAAAAGTTAATTTTTTTGTAAATCATGTCAGAAAGTGAACCTCATAAATTACATAGATTCGTTAGTAAAATACTGTATTTCAAGACTTTCTTTCTTGTAATTTTGATGATTGTGGCTTACAAATAATGAAGAAAAAAACTCAGTGTCTCATAAATTTGAATATTGTGAAGTGATTCAATATTGTAAACTTCTGGAGCCTTAAAATCAATGCAAACAAACAACTAGAGTAAATTTGCATGCAGACATGTACTTCCATAAGTAGGCTACCTTGTTGAAATAAAAAATAAACGTTCAATACAGAAACAGTAGTAAAATAGTAACCGGTTTCTATTTTATATTTTCCTTTGAGACCATGTCCGGTTTCCATCACAAAAGCCCTCACATTCAAAATGGTTAGCATATTAGTTTTTTAAATGTTTCGTTACTGAATGCTGTAATTATTGGCTTCTACTTTGTGAAGATGTACGTTTCTGAAACATGATCAAGGCATTTTACTGGGGCACTTCAGATTTCTATACTGGAGCATGTGTCCCAGTAAAATGGGTCTAGCAACTCTCAAGTCCTGCAGCATCTTAGCAGCATGCTGAAGTGCCCTTGGGCGTGACACTGTCAACATGCGTCTGAGTGAGAATATGAAAGTGCTTTTTATGTCTATACTGTATATAATTTTAAAAAGCACTGTATGTGTGAATAAGTGCTCTTTAAGGTACAACCTGTCTCTAGACATGTTATTTTAGATTAATGGTTACATCAAAACCAAGTTTCTGTGCATTTTTTTTTTCAGTTTACCTGGAAAGATTTACCTCACATTGTATCTATAATGTTTTATCTGAGTGTTTCTGAGCTCATGCAGAGATTTCCACAATTAAATAATTTCCTTTTTTACTACAAAGAGGGTCCAAAGTCCCCCATTGTTTGGATTTGTGTTTGCAGTGTGCAGACACAGCGTTTTCCAGATTATATGAATTTGAACAACAATGTGTATTATAATAAGATCCTTTGTTTATTTTTCTGCAATAGTTTAACTATTTAAGGATGTTTTATTACCCAGATATGTTTCTGGTATTTGCACTTGACCCCATATAGCAGTGCAAAGCTTTGCAACATGTTTTAATATGGTGATAAACAATTTATGAGTGCCTTTTTAGTGTGTTTACATTATATAATTGTCATGCACGGCTCGAGTAGTCAGAAAACCAAGAAGGTGCACACAGACTCAATGTAAATATATAGAATGGGTTTATTTACAGGGGAGTGGGGAATTGGACTGGATTCTATCTGAAGAGAGGAGAACAAAAGAGACTGAACCAAGAATTGCATAGAGTGGACCTGACTGATTCTTGTCAGTGTTTCAGGCTTGGAGGAGATGGTTCCACAAAAACAGCTGAGTGATGAAGAGTAGGCGAGACTGGAGCGAGCGAGCTGTAGTGGTGTGAAGCTTTGGGGCATGCATTTTGAAAAGTGTTTTTGAAATCTGTGTCGAAGCTTGATTTGTTTGGCAAAAATCATGTGATCACTGAGTGACGTCACCGATTTGGTACCTGACTCAAAGGTTTATGAAGGAGTAAATCTTTGGACAGATTCGTAGTAGGTTTTAATGGTGCAATTTGCTCCAAATATAACAAACCAGCGAGCGGCAGACATGGAACCAGCCAGCCTGGTGCATTTTGTTTTAGTTTAACACTTCATAGCACTTCATATGAAAAAAAGAACTTTAGAAAAACACTATGTGTCAGTTACAATCTGATCTCAAAGTAAACAAACTGGTTCATTACGTGAAGTCATGGAGACAGGAAACCTGCAGCATAAGCATCATTTTAAACTGGTGTGTTGTGAATTAGAGAAGACTGATAAAAATCTGAATTTACAAATGTTGAGAAGTCACAAGCAAAGGGACGTCATGCATGCCATGCTACATTTTAAACAAGTTCACTAAGGTATTTGTCAAATATCCATAATATTTTTTATTAATTTTACCCACAAAAAATAATTGCTCAAAGCATCACAATGTGCCTGATATAGGACGGAAATAACAGCTGTCAGCTCAAGTTAAACAACAAGGATGAAACCCCTCACTTCATGCTGTTTCAAGCTCAAATACTTTTGGCCACAAGATGGTGTCCAAGAGGACAGCTGCAAAGCTTCAAGTAATTGAAACAAGCTTCACTGCTTCAAAAAAGCTTCATTTACCCATCACTAGCGAGCGGGCAGGCACGAACAGAGGATGGAGCCGAGTGTCCACCCTTAAATCCTTCGGTCATCTCAACAGGGACAATGTCATCGACCAGAACACAGAACAATTTTTATATTATATTTTTATTAACAATTTTATCTATTTATTTTTATTTTATATTTAATTGGATTTACAGTGGTTCCTGCTTTTTGGATTTGTCTGGTTGCTGGTTTTATCTACAATCAAGGAAGTCGTCGGCAGCAAATTGGGACCCGATCACGCTGCTTGCCTTCGTGATGGCTTGGTTTCGTGTTAAAGTACGCAGACTCAATTGCCTTGGGCAGAATGGATCAGATCTCGAGGATTTTTGCTCAGGCACGTTTCCATCGGTGTGGCCACGTAATTTGGACATTTCAGAACCGTTTTTGGACCAACACAGACTCAAGGTGGATGTCATTATGTGTCAACCAGTGTGAACCAGCTGAATAAATGTTCTGTCATCATTTCAGGACTCTTGGATTCTCATTGGCGTTGATCTTGGCCATTCCCCGACATCCCTCGAGAATGTTTACGGATTTCATTGGAGGGAGCCGGCTGATTATTTCATCCTTATCAGAACTCTTACAGCGCCCTCGAGAGCGACCATGGACTTGCTCACGGTTCTCAGTGTCTCCCCCTGCTCTGCAGAATGTCTACATCACTATGTGCTTGTTTGTGTGAGGTGTTTTTTTAATATTAGATTTTTTTCCCCCTCAGGCAAGAAGAAAGATTTTAATAGGAATTTTTTCACCTCCAATTCCTAACGTGTCCAGTTTCATTACTTTTTTGTCTGTGTAAGCAGATCTCATTTGTAAGTGAGTCTTCTAGGCTCAAAGTAACTTATCTGGCTAAAGAAAGGTTGAATGAATGAATTTTCATCAAACTAGTTTTCAAAATATAAAATGAACATTTGACACATATTTAGTACCAAAGAAGAAGTTGTACTCTAATAAAAGCTATTTCTACAGCTTAATTTTGGCTGTTTATTCATGATTTTATCATATTTAATTTAGAGAATGAAACCTGTGGGCTGTGATAATGCAAACAGAAATCAGTTTAAAAATGTTACAGCACAATCTGTAAATCTACCTGGGTTTTATTGCCTTTTAACAAAGGAGTGAGAGCATCATTCATTATAAAAAGAGAAGATGAAGCCACTAAATACCTTAAGGTGCATTTAAAAAAGTGCTGTGAGGGAATCTGGTTGAACAGCTGGTTCAACAAGGCTGCAACCCTTCCAAATATGACTTTAGGATGAGTTACTAAATTAACAAATGCCTTGATTGTCTGTCACTATCATGGTGCTGTTAAAATAATATATTTGCATGCTTGCTTTTTTTATAACCCTAACTGAAAAGACTTGTTGCCTTAACCCAATGAGCAACTTGCATTTTACTGGAAGAATAAGAAAAAAATGTGCATTTATTTTCTTAGTAAGCACTTTAAACTGTATCAAAATACTACTTTAGTTCATGTGAAATCATCTAACTGTATATTGGATTCAAATTACAGTATTTTATTCATTTAGTTAAAGAGAACAAGGCTATTTTAGTGTAAAGGGAGTTCAGAAAACATTCACAATTTACACATCTTGTGTACAGTTTCAGTTAGCGAACACTTCTGAGTGATTCAGGCTCTATGACTTTTTGCACACATGGCGTAACATTAGTGAATAGAGGACTAAAGTGCAAGAGCAGCAGGAGCAGACAGGCGCCAAACAATTTTTTTTTTTAAAACTAAATAAAAAAGCGAAGCAAGGCTGCTGCTGAAGCAGGAAGTGCTCAACCCAAGGCAAAAACAAGCTGGACTTGTAAGAATAAAATAATCAGAGACTGGACATAAATAAAAAAAACTAGAAATCATGAACTGCCAGCCAAGGACTCATGAAGGTCACAAGAATCTGACAAAAAATTAGATAAAAAAAAAAAAAAAAATCAACGGGCTCCGTGTTTGATCATTGAGGACTGACAAGCTGAGCTGAAATAAATCATAAGAAAATGGTGATGACTTGATCTATAATCCAGAAATTGTTCACTGAGGACGTCTAGTTTCAATGAAGGAAAACAAAAACCAAAGATAAACATAAAATATATCAGAGAGGAGACAAAACTGACAATCAAATAAGTCATGACAGTTTGACAGCTGCTGCTGTGATTCTAATGGGAGCTGAAAGGCTTGAGCTCCTTTATAAAACAGGTTGTGATGCACTCCATCGAACAGAAGCTGCATGACAAGTCTGTCACTGATCCACAATCAAACACAGAACTGATGCCCACAACAAGAGGAAGCTATTTGTTTCCTGGAGTTACATTTGATGAGTTAAATTTCTTCAAAATCACACATAAATTTGCTTTTTTCTAGTTTAGGTTGCCATTCTAGTGACGCAAAAGCTCACGACAGGTTGCAAATTAAAGAGGAACAGTTTCTGAGCTGACGATCAGCTCTGGAGTTCCACAAGGGTGCTGCCTCAGCCCCCTGTTCATCCAGAACTCTGTCTCCAACAACAAAAACACAATCATCAAATACACTGATGACCGACCGTCCTGATCCTCAACAAAGGAGGGGATGAGACTGGGTACAAGGCAGGGGTCGAGAACATTCTGGTCTATGGAGAGAAGAACCACCTCATCCTCAACAAAGAGACTTGAAAAAATGCTATCAACTTCTGGAAGAAAGCTCCTCAACTGCTCCCCCTTCAACCATCAGGAGGACCACAATAGAGTGGACAGCCACAAGTTCCTTGGTCTTCATGTCTCACCAGATCTGAGCTGGCCTGTGAAAAGAGAAGTGGCATCACTTCATCAGACTGATCAGGAAGGCCGGGTTGGGTCGTCTTCCCCCACAGGCTGTCCTACAGGGGGCTGATGGAGAGCATCCTCTCCACTGGCATCTCTGTGTGGTACGACAACACTGCACAGGCAGAGAAGACTCCAGAGAGTCGTCAAGACAGCAGAGAGAAAATAATCAGGACCGGCCATCCATTTGTGGACTCCATCTATACAAACAACGCTGTAAAAAGTGAACCATCTGAACAATCAAAGCTTTTTGTCCTGCCGCAAATCATGCCGAATGATAAAACACTCAAGGAGAAATGCTTACTTTATTGCTTCTCTATCATTTACTTATTCTTATGACTCTGTGTTCATATTGTTTTATAATTTTATTTTCTTTCTATAGTGGATTTGAAAGTTCTGCATTAGAATTCCTGTGCGCCTAAACCCCAGCTAAAGACTCTTGACTAAAGTATTGAAAACATTTACTCTGTTACTCAGAAATGCATGAACATCATATCGAGAGTACCACTATTGTGCAGGTTAAACAACTCAAGTTTCAATAAAACATCACAGAACATCTGATCAGGTGGAAGATATTTTACCAAGCCATATTTCAGCGATAACCATGAACACTTTAAAAGGTAACAATAATACTTTAATAGAATAAAATGCACTTAGTAAGGTTATTTCTAAAGGAATAACGCAGCAGAAACACAACCTTTTTTTCCCACATATGTCTAGTGGCTTTATTCACCACAGCTTTATCACAAAGTCTGAGACGAGTCCTTCCAGGCTCATGATACTCAAAAAGAAGTAAATACCTGAGTGTAGATTGTATTCAAGATTGTTGCACATAAAAATAAGATACACGTAAAAAAAAAATACATTTGTGCAGTGAGGAAGATGCAAAAACAAGCATTACTCACTTTGTAACATATTTTTGATCAGATACAAAAAAAATGTTAAAATGTTGTTTTTGTTTTAGTTCTTTGCAATTATGACCATTTTACAGCATTTGTGCCATCCAGTTGCTCTGTTCTGTTTAACCAACCAAAAATGAATTTCTTCTGAAATTAGTGGCATTTTGTTCCTGTTTCTGTGAAAAAACATTGATGAGCCCAAGTGCTTTGGAACTAACTGTGCTGAGCAGGTTTCACAATTTTCTGACTTATTTAGCTAAAAATAGAAATGATTTGTGAATAAGAGCACTTTATTGTAAGCTTGACTCTAATAAGATGCAAAGAGAGAGAAAAGGTGCCTGACTGAATTGTGTCAGTGGTGTAAATGTGTGTCAAATGGTGCATTATACTGAGAACTGAATGTGAACAAATTCATTATTTCTGGTTGTAAACTATGAACAAAATCATTTGTGGATACTGATTTGTGATATAGTTTTGTGAGATTTGCATAAACTGTTTATGTAGAACCATATTTGAGATATTTTTCTTGTTCTGCCGTCCCTGCTTTGTCAGATCAGAAATTTAAAGCGTGCAATTACTTGTTTTCTTGCTCTGTTTGTAACATAACAGATGCAACATTTTTCCTTTCAATCCCCTCCACTTCACGAGACAACTCATCATTGGACTCAGAGGTCACCGCTGGAGAATTGAAGTCCTGGCATATAACAGCCAACCGGTAAAGGTTCAGTATGACCACCAGGAAATTCTTGAAGGTGAAGAATATGAGCATCTGGTGAATGATGCCGAAGTAGGTCATGACGGTGAGCCTGACCACCAGAAAGGGTCCATCCTGAATGAACAAGGTCTCCACGATGCTCCACAGGTCAGTGCTGTAGTTGGACCACAGAGAGTCCCCCTGAATGGCGTCGTGGTCCTTACCCTGGCTCATGGATTTCACCACTACGACACAAAAACAAAGGGCTGAGTCAGCTTGGGCTGGTGTTTTCTTGTTTTATAGAGTTCATATTGTTAGCAGCAAATCAGACACAATCCTACGTTAATCACTATTCCCCTCCTAAATGAAATAATTAAAACATGGTGAGAAAAATATGCCAAAGTGCAGGTTGTGTCAAATCGTCAAACAAATAAAATTAGCTATAGTAAAACAAATAAATATGTAAAAACAAGTTTTTTTTTTTTTTTCTAAATCTGGCTTCAGCCATCACATAAAAAATGAATGGTTTAGTGTTTGAAACACATACATAGACCTGGGCAAAAACATGTTCGCCTTCAGCGGCGGGCAGCATACGAAACGTTTTCAGGAGCAAAGACTGAAATCAAGAGTCTCAGCAGAGTTAATAGTTTTCTTGGAAAAATAAAAAGAGTTTTGTTCCCCAAATTCCCACGATCTGAGCTTACTTCAGTTAGAAAACTGTGACCGACTTGACGGCGCTGTTTTCTCCCACCGTCACATCCAACACATCCAATGAATGTGCAACAAAAAGCCCTTCTAGTATCATTTCTCTGCTTTCCTCTCTTCCTCTTCATGCACTTCACACTTCCTCTGAGCCAAACACTCAGAAATCTGCAAAATTCTTATCTTACTTAGTAATTTAAGTTAAAAAGCGGTAGGGGGTGAGATCTATTTTAAATTGTGCAGAGAGTCTTATTGATCTGCTACAATACATGTGTGAAACTGTTCACTTGGAAAGAAAATAAGCTCAGTGTTTTGCCTTGTATTGTATTTAATATGTTAGGATTATTGTGCAAATTAATGTTTTAGGAAATGATTTAGAATTTAAAAGATGAAAGCTGTTGTTACACAGTAATGTTTTACAAAGTACACTCTTAGATCTTTTAGTGTACTGTTTGGCGTCAGGTTAGCGTTTATCTTAGTGTATATCCTTATGTACTGTTTCTTTACACTTCATATTTTTGCTGTTGTTTGGACCCTGAATACATAATTTCGTACCACCTCATGTATCACATGTGATGAGAATGACAATAAAGTTGACTTGAACAAAATGGAGCAACCGTCCACAAGTTACAAACCTTGAAATCCGACATCTTGTGATGTTTTATTCTTTTTTTTTTCTTCTCTGATCAAAGATCTAGCATTAAGTCCTCTGAGGACTGCATTACAAGGTCAAAGACAAATAGGAAAAGGGAAATTTAAGAGATCATGGAACGAAAAAAAAAAAAAAAAAAAGAAAGAATAACAAGATGCAATATTTACTGTGGGAAAACTGCAACTACAAATATCTGCAAAAATAACCCTTTTGTTTTATTATTCTTATCTTGCTACAGGGCAGCACGGTGGCACAACTGGTAGAGCTGCTGCCTCTCAGCGAGAAAGTTGCCGGTTCAAATCCCGGTTCGGAGGCCTTTCTGGGTGGAGTTTGCATGTTCTCTCTGTGCATGCGTGGGTTTCCTCCGGGTGCTCCAGTTTCCTCCCACAGACCAAAAACATGCATGTTAGGCTGATTGGTAACTGTCCCTAGGTGTGAGTGAGAGAGTGAATGGTTGTTTGTCTCGTTTGTTTCTATGTGGCTCTGTGATGGACTTGCGACCCATTCAGGGTGTCCCCCGCCCCTCGCACAGTGATTGCTGGACATTGGCACCTGCGACCCCCGTTACCCAAAATGGAAGAAGCGGGTTAAAGATAATGGATGGATGGATGGATGGATGTGGACTCTGTGTCAGTCCGTTGTGATGACGAGTGGCTGAACTGCAAAGCAAAGCTCTCTGTTAACCAGTTGGTCTATGGTGCTACCCTCACCTAGGGTCATAATATCTGAGCAGTGACCAAAAGAACGAGACTGTGGATACAAACAACCAAAACAAATGGTCTCCACAGGGTAGCTGGAATCCCCCTCAGAGATACAAGGTGAGAAATTCAGTTATATGGGAGAGACTCGGAGTAGAACCGCTGTTCCTCCACATCGAGACGAGCCAGTTGAGGTGGTTTGGGCATCTGGCAAGGATGCTCCCTGGACACCTCCCTGGGGAGGTGTTTTGGGCATGTCCGACTGGGAGGAGATTCTGGGGAAGACCCACGCTGGAGAGACTATGTCTCGACTTTACTGAATGTATGTTTTTTTTTTTTTTTTTTTAACAAGATTCTTTGTTGCTTCAATTCACTTCATCAACACCACAGACTTTTGGCTTGTATTCATGTTCTGATGCCTTGAGTTCAATGTTTGTGTCATTCCCATTTTTTTAACCACTGAAACCAGGAGATAATGTTTTCCCATGTGTGTCTGTTTGTCTTTTAGGAAATATAAAACAATGGGCAGATTTTCATGAAACTCAAAAGTACCATATTTTCCGCCTTATAGGTCGTACCTTTCTATAAGTCGCATTGTCCAATCATTGCCAATAAATTGGAAAAATCCATAAATATGTCACTTCGCTCTATAAGTCCCACCTATTATGCGTCACCGCTGACGCGTCGCCTATGTTACGTGTCACTGCTGACAACCCGGAAATGTGGGCGGTGTCTTGCCAAAAAAGGATTGTGGCAGCCGGCAGTGCACGGAAGGACTTTAACAAGATTAACATGGTAAAAACAATTATTTGTTTGCTGAAAATTAAAGCAAAGATGTGTCTAAGCTGAACTTTTCCTTAATAAATGAACGAAATTGTCAAAACAGCTGGATTTAAAAATTTGTTTCGCTACGTGCACACGCACGGGTGGGTGGGAACGCTGCATTTCTTTAAAATTTAGCAAAATAAACCCCTAAAAAAAAATTTGTTAGCTGACATTTTAGAAAAGTGTTTCTGAGCTGAACTTTTCCATAATAAATGAATAAAATGGTCAAATCAGCTGAATTTGATTAGTTTCGCTACGCCGACTCAACAAAACAAGCATGCGCATCACTGCACCTGCAGTGCAGCGAACAGACCTGCATCTCTTTAAAATTGAGCTAAATAAACCCCTAAAAATATATTTGTTGGCTGACATTATAGCAAACATGTTTCTGAGCTTAACTTTACCTTTAAAAATTTACGTAATTTCAAATC
The DNA here is from genome assembly GCA_032273985.1 of Hypsolebias coamazonicus. Lineage (NCBI taxonomy): Eukaryota > Metazoa > Chordata > Actinopteri > Cyprinodontiformes > Rivulidae > Hypsolebias > Hypsolebias coamazonicus. The sequence continues at coordinate 6,878,401 of JAVCKU010000002.1, forward strand.
AGCTTAATTTAAATAGTTTAGCTTTGACGGCTCTTCCAAACATAAAATAAAGACAAAATAAATTATGTACGTATAAATCGAATTTTAGCTCAAACATCTCCTAACGCTAATCAGTTGTAAATGTCCATCCAGTGATTACTTCCTGTAAGTTTCATCAAAATCTGCCCTGTGGTTCATGAGCTATTTTGCTAACAGCAGACCTGCAGTGCAGCAAACAGACCTGCATCTCTTTAAAATTTAGCAAGATGAACCCCTAAAAAAATATATTTGTTAGCTGATATTATAGTAAAAGTGTCTCAGTTTAACGTTTCTTAATAAATGCACTTTGACTGTTAAAACATGGTAAAATGACGCAAACTAAAGAAAGCGGCTTTAAAATTATTGCATGCCCACCCGCCCATAATGATGACAGAAACACCACTTTATTTTATGGTTTTTATTCAAACCCATTGAACTCTTGGTCTTCTGTGTCGCTGGCGAAGAGTTCTGCCAGCGACTGAGGAAGCTGATTCAGTGCTGCTACTGCCTCCTCTTCTTCTTCCTCCCCGGGGCTGTCCGAGTCCTCCTCTGCCTCTGCTCCAGCTGCTCCAGCTGCTCCAGGTGAGATCCCAGCCTTTCTGAACCCCGCCTGGATCGTTTTTTTTAGTGACAGCCGTCCACGCTTTGTCTATCCATTCGAGGACCTGCTGAAACGTGGCATGGTGCATACGTCCCGTAGCCGTGAAACTATGCTCCCCGCTGACCATCCACTCCTCCCACAGCCGACGTAAGGCTGATTTAAAGCTGCAGTTTACAGAGATGTCCAGCGGCTGAAGGACTTTTGTCAGTCCTCCAGGGATGATGGCAGGGATGGAGTTACATGCTTTAATTTTATCTTTAAATTACGGCGTGATGTGCGCACGCATGCTGTCCATCACCAGCAGGGCTTTCTTGGTTTTAAAAAAACCCGTCTGGGCGCTTAGTGAAGCATTTAGTGAGCCACACAGCCATCATCTCCATGTCCATCCAGCCCTTTTCATTTACTGCCACAACCACGCGAGGGGGAAACTCCTCTTTGGGCGTTGTTTTTCTTTTAAAAATTACCATCGGCGGGAGCTTCGTTCCATCCGCGCAGCAGGCCAGCACCACGGTGAAATGAGACTTCTCGTGGCCAGTGGTCAGGATGTTGACGCTTTTCTCACCTTTCTGGGCCACACTCCGTCCCATCGGGATGTCGAAAGTCAGCGGCACCTCGTCCGTATTAATAATATGGTCTGGCGAGACGCGGTGCTCCAGCACCTGACGGTCCACAAATGCGCGGAAGCTCGCCACCTTCTCCTCAAAATCCGCCGGCAGCTTCTGGCACATGGTGGTGCACGCTCTGATGGAGAGCTGGTGGCGGCGCATGAATCTGAAGCACCACGACGGTCCCCCAGCAAACTCCGCTATGTCCATCTCTTTAGCGAGCGCCATGGCGTGCAGACGAAGCTGTACAGTGGACAGCCCTCTGCCCGCTCCTCGAGGACCCACACCTTCACTCTTTGCTCCAGCTCTGGCCACCGGGCCTTGCGACGACAGTTCGCCCTCCTTGACCACTTCATGGCCGTGAGCGAGACCTCCGCCTTCCACCAGTCTCGGACGAGTTTCTCACTCACCCCGAAATGTCGATCGGCTGCACGGTTTCCGTGCTCTGCTGCATATTTTATTACCTGCAGCTTAAAATCTGCTGGATAAGATTTTCTTTTTGGCGGCATTGCTCTTTCGCTCAATTGTCGTTCGCTGTTGTCGTCTCTGTTCTCCTACTCAAACTCACATACTGTGGGTGGGGTGATGGGATTTTGGCGGCTCTGAATACACAAACAATGGGATACGCTTACAGGTACGCCGGCAGCCGTCAACAGCCTAGAGGGCCCTTTAGGGCCCATAGCGGCCGAAACTGGTACTGCCTGCGCCCCTAGTGGCCAAAAAGTGGTACTGCACCATTTTTTTGCCAAAATAAAAAACCAGTCATATCTGAGCCAAAAATGGGTCTAGAAACATGGGGAAAAAATCCATAAATACGTCGCTTCGCTCTATAAATCGCAGGGCATGCAAATTAGGAAAAAAGGTGCGACTTATACACCAGAAAATACGGTAGTGGTGTGTGATACTGCAAAATTTGGTACTGATCGATACCAAGTAAATACATGTCCAGTATCGCAATACAGATACCGATATGATAGTTTTTAAATAATTGTGGTGGATTTTAATGATGTTTAAGTGTTTTGTGACTTTTTCCTTTGGATCATTCTTCCATATGATTTTTCATGTGCTTGTATTAATTTGTTGTGTTACCACTGTATCATACAGACTTGTTACAAATTAAACAGCTGGCCATTTCATTTTCAGCCTGAAAATATAGAGACACAGCGCTCCTCATCTTCTCGTCATTTCTCTGCTCCGTCTCGGCGCTGCTTATGCGTGCATGCTGCTGCTGGGTCGGGCCTGCTTGCTTGTCTGGCGCCGCTGAGCCACACATCAAAACACTGTGGGTAGGGGCGGAGCAAAGTTGCCTGCTCGTGACAGGAGCGGCACTTAAAAAGTCGACTTGCATCTTTGATGAAACCACAGCAGTGCATACAGGAGAGAAACTGAATCTAAAGTATTTATCTCATTACATTGGTATTGATCAATATCAATACCAATGATGGCATCGATATTATCAATATTTTGATCAAGCTGCCCACCACTAGAAATCAGCTGATCTGCTGCAGGAGGGAGCTTTCTCTTGCACTTGTGGGTTTCACACATGGTGCAAAATCTATCCATTATCTGTTACCCGCTTCTTCCATTTTGGGTCACGGGGGTCGCCGGTGCCCATGTCCAGCAATCACACTGCGAGGGGCGAGAGACACCCTGGACAGGTCTCCAGTCCATCACAGGGACACATAGAGACAAACAACCATTCACTCTCTCACTCACACC
>JAVCKU010000002.1:6921600-6935346 GCA_032273985.1 Hypsolebias coamazonicus
AAGATTAAGACTATTTTGTTGAAAAGATACATATAAGTTAGTTAATATCCAATGAATTACAAACGATAATGTGTGATAAATTATGTATTTTGTTGTATTATGTATTGAAGATTTTGTTTGAATTATTATTTGAATTGATTGTTTGAATTGATTTATTTAAGAAGGGGCAGACATGATAAGATTTTTTTTTTCTTCTTCTGCTGCCTTTCATTTTATGTCTGGTTTTTTTATTGTATTTTGAAATTGTCATTGTGTTTTAAAAATTGAAATGAATAAATTAAATAAATAAATAAATAATTAAAAAAATAGTCCAAATAATTGAACATAACACAAGTTCTTACAGAAATGATGTGAAGACTAGTTCTGAAAAGGACATGAAGTAGAAAGATAAAGAACAAAATAGAGATATTATCATATAATCCAGGTAACTTAAAAAAAAATAACAAACCCAGACAGGCAGGCAACAAGACTGAATAAACTAACAGGCACAAAAAGAGATGAGCATCTGGAAATAAAAAAAGCAAACTGGACAGTACCATATGTTTTGGACTACAAAGTGCATTAAGCGAAACAAGTTCATTTTGACAGATTTTTGAGCACCATGTACCACATAAAATCAGATCGAGGTCTGTCAGCACAACCAGAATTAATGCATGAGGCGCACCGGATTATAAGGCTTGCTGTCACTTTTTGAGAAAATTACAGGATTTTAAGTGCGCCTTATAGTCCCAAAAATATGGTATTTGAACACTCGTGAATATTATCAAACTGAAATCAGGTGTGCGCTAAGCTTTAGAGAGAGGAAAGCTCCAAACTAAAAACACTTGTTGATGCTTCATGTCCAGTAAGTGGAGTTGTATGGAAGGTCATGAACAATCAATACCTTACCTGTTGTAGATGGCTCACTGAATGAGCTCAGCTTAGAAATCAATACTAGTCCAGTCATCGATGAGACCAATGCAGATTGAATATAAAACAAGTCCAAGCTCAAAACATTTTTGTCGTTCATGCAAACACACTCTTATAAACCTTTAAACCACAATAAATCCATCAAACTGAGTTTGTTCGAATCAGTATGTGCAATGTAGATGAGTAATTAGTTTGTCCAAAATCTGCTTTGCCAAAATGAGGTCATTCAGAGAGCCATCTATAGCAGATAAGATTCTTACTGCCAATATCTTTTTCCACACCATTTTAAAAACACACCATCTTTAAGAAACTAAACGTTGTAGATTATTTTTAATTTGAAAGAGAATGAAGATGAATGATCTTTGTCATCAGGAGTAATTGAAAGCAAGCCTTTGAGGTGGAGTCGTGTCCAACTGTTTTCAGTGTCTCCATCCCTTCCTCGTCCCAGCACAGGTGTTTTCACTCCAACCAACACAATCAGTTGTGAGCCACAACTCAAACAAGACGACACGGTGAAACGTGATCCAACCATCTCTGCAGGAAACACTGACGGATCTTTATCTTGGACAGACGCACTCTGCGTGTTTGACATTATAAGCATAATGTGAATGTGATTAAAAAAAGGAATCGAGTGTCAGCAACACTAATTTTTAAGGAGGAACAACGCAGTCCCAGTCCAAGAAAACAAAGGAGGTGAATATTTATGGAACATTTTTTACAAGGAAACAAAGATTTCTAGTTATTCTCCTCTCATTTTTTTTATATATTTTTTATTTTTTTATTTGTTAAACAAAGCATTAGAATGTGACATCCGAAGATGACCGAGCATGACCAGAATACCACCACCCTCTGGAGATATCAAGCCCCTCTGGACCCCTGTCCTCCACAATTAAGGCCATGAGGACAAGTTCTGTACATATGAAAATAGCTTTCTGTTGTTTTAAAGAAACTAACAAACACAAAGACTGGACTTCCAGAAAAACAAAAGAAAAGGGGAAGTAGAAGTGACCCTTTAACCCCAGCTGCTTCTCTCTTCTTCTTCTCTTTTCTTGTGTCTCTCGGAGGTCACTCTTCCTGCCTGATGTCACAAAATCAACACAGAAATGCTGCCGGAGGGAGAAAATCATCTCGAGTCCCTTCATGTGTTTGTGTACGACATCGATTAAAGGCTCCACTGCTGGTCATAACAGAGCGGCTTTTTAGTAAGACGTTATGATGTGCTCCTGATGCCATCCAGCTGTGCTGACGGTTTGTATTTGTTCAGGCTCGCTGCAGGCGCAGAGTGAGACAAGAGAGGGGAAAATGGGAGGAGATGAATTTGGTTTCTTATCTACGCTGATTTACACGTGTCTGCGTAACTCGCTATCATTCACTGGATGCCTTCAGGGCTGGGAGGCCGCCTTTTATGGGTGTGCTATGAGGAAAGACTATAAAGAGTTCAAAAGTCCTTGGATTTTAACGCTGAGCAGCACTCACTGTGCTGAAATTATGACAACGCAGCCAAACACCTGGAAGCAGAGAACATCTCCGACCTAAGCAACAAATCGTCCATGACTCCAAAACCATGTTTCCTGGGACTTAAAGCTGAATCACGCTGATGTAAAATCTCATAGATGGAAATGCTTCTTGATGAGCAGAAACTTGACTTTTCCAGTCAAAATCGGTGCCCAGTAAAAGTTAGCTGAGCTGAACGGTCCCAGAACGACTTAAGCTCCCCGAGAGCACAGATATTTCCTACTTATGGTTATGGGAACAGACCCTCCAATAAAAAGAAATGCCTTTGGCGTGGCTCATACATGTGTGTGTCAGTATGCATACCGCGAAGCATCTGCGTCAGAGCTTTAGACGACTTATGCATGGTCCCGGCAGCCAGAGAAGCAGGGAAAAAACAAACACTGTCTTTATTATAGTAATGAATCTGCTTTGGGAAGCAAATTCTACAATTTTCCATTAACCCCCTCTCATCACATGCCAAGAAAGGCTAAGGGAAACCTGTGACATTTCACTTTGTTGGCAACAAACAGTCTCCCACTGTTGTTTAACCCCTGAACTCTCACCTTTGGAAACCCTTGGCTACAAAGCCCACAGCCGAATTCTGACATTTTTTCAACAAAAACGAAGAGTCGTCTTGGTGCAAGAAAGTCTGAGAATGATATGAGCTGACGTTGTCACTTGAGGTTAAGGTCATGCAGATGATCAGATTTGTGCGCATGGAGAATGTGGAGACGTTTTAACAACAACTGCAGAGAGCCTTCTTTGGAGGAATAACATGAAAATAAGTGCAGTTTGCTTCCTGGATGTTCAAGATTTCACAAGAAGTCAGTCTCATTACTCTGCACTTGCCTCTGCTCACATTCCTTAAAAGGAATGTGTCTCGTCCGCCATTTTTCCTGCCGCAGTTGAACTAAAATCACCTCATGTTATGAAATGACAGGATGACAGCCGTTTTAGTCCAAGCTTGAAAACAACGTTACGCTCAAGCTCATGCAACGTTCCGAGATCTCAAAATATCTGTTAGTGCTTGGAGTGTGTGTTGTAAATGACTGTCATCTACTACCACACCAATTTTTTTACTCAGAAACTTTTAAATGCAATGAGTTGTAGCCATTTATGAGTAAGCAAAGATTGACTAGCCGTGGTGGCCATCTTTTTAGGGGTTGACTCTGAAAGTTGATCAGTCGTGGAAGTACTTGCTTACTCTCTGGGAATTTCATTGGAATCTAGCCAGTGATTTGTGAAATATTTTTACTAACAGGCAGACATGGTTGACTCCAAACGTTAATGCCAGGTTTTAGGCAAAAATAATAATAATAATAAAAATAAAATAAAAAATACCATGCAATTGTTCTTGCTCAAAGTATGCATTGGGGAAAATGCTGAGCATTAACTTAAACAAACTGTTGTTCAATATCTAACAATTTGGCTAAACTATAGCCATTGTTGTGTTTTTTGAATATCAGTTAGCGCTGGAGGCCATCTTATTTTATTAACGTTTATTTATTAACCTTTATTTAACCAGGCCAATCCCATTGAGATCACAGATATCGTTTGCAAAGGAGGCCTGGGCCTGAAGGCAGCCTAACATGCATGCTTTTAATCTGTGGCAAGAAACCGGAGTACCCAGCAAAAAACCCACGCAAGCACGAGAAGAACATGCACACTCCACACAGAAAGACCCCAGGTCCAACCGGGGATTGAACCCAGCACCTTTTTGCTGTGAGGCAACAGTGCTAACCACTGATCCACCGTGCTGCCAGTTGAACTGAATGGGGATGAGTCCAAAAGTTAATCAGTTGCACATTTAAACTAAACCATGAATTTCTGAACGTTTCATTAAGATTTCTTCCATGATTCATGACACATTTTGCTAATAGAATTAATCCTAATAGTTCACAGCAGAACTTGGAACATGCATGTTGCATAGTAATTTTCAGAAAGTTTTATTAAAATTCTTTGTGATCTATGAGATATTTTGCTAAAAACACAAAACACAGAGCGAGACATGGGCATAAACAGAATTGTTCCATCTTTGCTTTGGTGAAGAAGAGCAGGAACACTTTTGTCATGTTCCACAAGTCAGAGGTCAACACATGAAACAATTGATGTAGTGTATTGTTTACATCTCACCCGTTCATCCACATGCAGGAGAATATATCTGCATAGCAGAGGTCATGTTTGACACAAGGCTCCCTGTGTTCTCTGCAGCAATAACAGAGATGTGGATGACAGACCGGTAGATAATGAAAACTGCTGCCGTGTTCTCCCGCTCAAGGGCTACATTGGTTTGCTTGTCATACACCTGACTGCTGTATGAACTTCTATGGAGTAGACTTCAAAATACAAAATCAGAAGATTTTTTTTTAAAAGATGAAAATTAAAGAGTTACTATGAGGTCATTGCATTGCATGTCATGCGTCATGGTGTCCACCTCCGAGAGCGGCTGGGATATGAATCATAAACAGCTCCACATGCTTGTTAGCTAGTCAGATGGCTCAACATTAAACAGTTGTGGTTTTAACGAGAGCAAAGTGTGAGCATGATGCAACTTTTTAATTCTTGCTCTTGATGTGTTCGTTCCTTCATTCACAGATGTTGCTTCACTTTATGACCACTTGAACTGAATAAGCACGCTATTAAAATTCATTAGAGCTAAGGGATCATCTTAAACGGGCAGTTCAGATCGTTGGAAATTGTTTCTGTGGAAAGGTTATAAACAGTCAATATCTTACCTGTTGTAGATAGCTCTTTGAAAACCTCCATTTGGAAATTAGAGCTTAATTCTGACCAAATAGGTCTGTTTCATGACAAATGTTTTAACTTGAAAGTGTAGGAAAACCACAGGTCACTTTATGAGGGCTACGTTCCACTGCTGCAGCTCTAAAATGGCTAATGAGCCCAATTTTTTTTTCAAAATAAAATGCAGCTCTCTCATAGAATCAGACTCAGAATGCTTTTATCATACTTGCACGGTGAAGTTCAACAAAATTACTTTCTGTACAGCCGTCCTAAAGGTGGACAGAAGTGTACAAAGATGCGCTGCCCCTGTTGAAAGTATCCGCCCTTAAGAGCAAGTGGTGACGATATACAGACAGAAGACAGCAAAAAAGTGCAATGTCTCTTGCCTGGTATGAGTTACGGGTGCACCACCTTGGAGCCAGACCTGAACAAGATGCTCTTCAGCAAGCACCTGTTGACCCGGTGTTTACCTGGGCCCAGTCAGCTCAGCCCAATGAGCTACATGGATGTGTCTTCCTGTTAGCCCACTGCCTGCTAGAGGTACCATACAGGTTAGATGCAAATTGCCATTGGTGGAAGTCTAAGGCTGGGTCATCTGCACTCTGACCTTTACTTACTGAAGCTGGCTCTTAGAACATGGAATGTCACTTCTCTGGTAAGATCGCAGCCAGAGTTGTGCATGAGGTTGAAAGGTACTGACTAGATATAGTCGAGCTCCTCTCAACACATGGATTGGGTTACCTGGAGAAGGGCTGGACCCTATGACAGAGTGGAATAAGGCCCAGCCAGCTCTTCAACGAACATGATGTTTATTATGAACAAACAAGGACTAGCCCTGAAGTCCAACAACATAACACCTCTCAGGTTCAGGTCAGAGAGCCCTCCCAATCACGCCCCTCCAGGTTACAAGTACCCTCGTTAGTACACCTGTGCACATCTTACTATTTCCAGTGTTCAAAGAGCTGTCTACAACAGGTAAGATATTAACTGTTTATAACATTTTCAAGTGTTTGGCATGAAGCAGGCCTGTTTGATCACGTTAAACTGGTCAGAAATAAATGCTATTTCCCTAATCTGGGGTCGTGTAAAGAGCTACCCTACAACAGGTGAGACACTCATTCAAAACCTTTCCACAGAGCCTTACTTTAAATGATCTAAAACGTTGGCTTCAAACTGAACTGCAGCAAGTAAGCGAGGCGAATAACCTGAGAAAACTCTGACACCTGACATGCAGGCAAAAACACACCTTCTATAGTCACATAACCTGTCGTTTGTTTGTGCTCGTCAAGGTGTGCAGAGGATTAAACTGCTCACACCTGTAATGCAAACTGACTTTTCTGGACTGGTCCATTCAAAATTTGCGTCTAACTGCAGCACAATGTAGAGCAGGCCTATTTAATTTGGGAGGACAGTCCTTGAGCTCCCCTGTCTGTGCGTCGCAGTGATAAGTTTGCTGATAAGGGCATTCACCGTGAAGTTGCACAGTGCCGGTCCCACTCCTGAAAGGCCACTTTCTGTTTATCCGTTAAGCGCACAGAATAGGAAGTATGTACACACCCGTGCTTGCATGTCTATACATGCAGGCTTGAACAAAAACACTCATTAACATACTGCGCGTGCACATACTTCCACAAGCATGCACTCAGAGTGTAACGTGTGAATACACACTGTCCAACCTCTCTGTGTTGCACACAAAGTTGCAGGGTAAGCTGAAGAAATATTCTGTGGGATTTTGGAAGAATGTATTCAAATTACAACAAATTACCTTGGATTCTGTTCAGTGTCCAAGAGATTATCTCCCTCTGGTGTTTCTTGTCCACGTTTGTCTCGGAGTGTCTCGATCAACGAGGACAAAACAAACAAAACTGTGTGCTGTGCATCTCACACACACACAGCAAGTCCCACTCTGCTGCTCACTGATGCTCTCTGAAACGAGGAGGGAACTTGGCTCACAGCTGCCAGGCTTCCAGCCAATCAAATCAGATTGCTTTCTTGCCCTCGGCCAATCACGTGCCTCTCGTGCCCCAGCCTCACCCCTCCTCCTCCTCCTCTTCCTCCTCTTCTTGCTGCTGGAAATTCTCATTGTTGTGGACAAACCCATGGACAAAGTGGGAGGAATTGCCGTTGCGTTCACAGTCTGAGGGCAGCTGTGGAAAGATTTACATTACGAAACAATATTCTACAAGTGGAGACAATTTTATTGAGCCGGAGACTGATTGGTTTGGATTTACTCTGAGTGACTTAAAGAGACAATTTATTAGATCTGCTCACTTTGGTTTGAGATTCTTCTCCTTTTTTATCTCAGTCCTGACAAATCCCTGTTTTACTGTACCAGACATGTTAATATAGGATTATATTAAAGTAGGAAGGGTAGGGGATTACACCTGGAGTCACAGAAGGATAAAATTACAAATCACACCTACCAGTATTTCCACGCCTCTCGCAAGAAGATGGAAGCACAGTAGATCAAAACTTGAATCACAAATGCTGCTGTTCCTTAACAATGTATAAAGTTACATTTTCTTAAAATACACAACACAAGTTCTGACCAATAAACAGATTGTGTTGCAGAACTGTTGACTGTTGCATAATGCTGAAGTCAGCTCTGTCTTTTCTAGTTATCAGTCAGAGCCATCACTCACATCAGTACCGATGCATCCATGCACACGCAGGCGTCTCAGTTTGTCCCTTGGAGGCTCTAGACGGGAAAATAGAGATCCTCACCTCTGAACATATTTGGATTTTGTCATCTTTTGTCTCAAGAGGAATATTTTAGTTTCAGGCTTGTCCTTTTATTTGAGTCTCACAGTTGCCAGTGCAACACAAATGTAATGGTGACATGTTTGAGTCTTAATTTAGAAGTTACATCACAAATGATGCAATAAGAACCACACACAACTGGAAGGAGTAACAGAAAGATGCATCTTGCAAACCATCAGAAAGCATCAAAAATGCTTCAAGTAGCTTAATGTGCATTGTATTAGAGTTAGAAAAATTAGAAAGTTATTCATTTTGTTCTGTTACTTGAAGATTATTATTGTTTGAACTAATTATTTGGAAAAAAAGGGGGCAGATATAAGATTTTATTTCTTCTTTCTGCTGCCTTTCATTTTATTTTCTATATTCTTATTGTTTATGGGATTGTTTTTTGTTTGTTTGTTTGTTTGTTTTTTTAATGAATACATTTTTATAAATAAAAAAAAAATAAATAAAATAAACGTGTGACGTCCCAGGACACCTGTTTCCAGTCGTGTCTCCTGTCCTTTTGTATATGTCTGGAATGGTTTTAAATTCATGACTCTCATGTAAATAAATGGTTGCAAATGTCATATTGTTTATTGTCGCCAACCACAAAGTGCAAAAGTAGAGTTTTTGCGCATCTGTGTGTGTGTTTGTTTGTATCGAGCTTTACCAAACATCTCGTGCACCAGTGAATACATTTTAATAAAATTTCAATGTTGTCATTGATGGATGTTCATCTACACCTCATTAACCTCAAGCCCATTCAAGATGGCTGGAAAACATGAAAATGGCTATAACTCAACCAGTTCTACAGATATTGTACTAATTTGGTGTGTTAGTAACCGAGAGCCATCCTCAACAACACGTCTGGAGAAATCTCAGAAAATAGCACGAGATAGAGCAAAATGTCAATTACAGCGTTTGTCCAAAATGTCTATAACTCAATTCAACAGACACAAAAGGTAGAGGGTGATATGCGTTCAGTTGAGGAACGCTTATTGGTTATTTGTTGTTGGGGGTTTTTTAAATTTGGCAAATGTCTTCCATCATGAATACGTACAAAACGTATGAGAAAATTTCCGAGATAAACGTCATTGAAAGGCTCAGAACGTAGTCATAAACATATAAAAAGGTGATGTTCAAGTTATACACATAATTAAAGGTAATGTATGTGTTTCCTCATTTAGGTAACAATGGTCACAACTTCTGGGAGTTTAAAGCCAGAATGCAGATTTGTACATCAAAGGTTTAGAAACCAGAACTTATTTATCAGAACGCTAAACAAAGCGCTGTTGTGGCAGACAGCAGGCACAATGAGACCACAAGACAGGATACTGGGCTGTGGCAGAGGAAACAGTGATGCTCCACTGAATACTGGGCAGAGGTATAAATGAGCTGCGGCTGAAAAGGAGATGAACAGCAGAGCTAACTGAGACAAGGTGTAGGTGTGAGTGGGCGTGAGAGGGCCGAGGAGCAGGTAAACTGTGGAAAAGTACCGACTGAGGAAGAGTGACTGGTGGCACGGACGAACCCAGGGTAAGGGAAAAAATGAAAAGGCAACATGGAAAATCACAAAACACACACATACCTAATACTAAAACACAAAGGACCACTAACAGAGCAACAAAAACACAGATCCTGACGTCATCAAGTCCCTTTCTCATTGCAGCAGCTTAAAGATGATCTCTGATTTAAATGCCCCTTTCAGTATGAATCATTCAAAGCCATCAAAAAAAGTCCAGTCCCAATATTTAAATGTTCATTTTCTATTTACGTCAGAGCAGCGCACAGGCAGCAGAGTTGGGAACCTTTCAGGTGCTGCTGAACGGACCGGCCTAACCCCGAGGTCTGTCAAACTACAGTGGAAGGGTTATTATGTCTGTAATATTAACCCTAATAATAATGAGTATTCACTTTGTTCTTTTCCTTCTGTTTCCATCAATTACTGATCACTGAGTAGACAGCAGGACATGAACCCACAGTTATAAAAATCTGTAGTTAGTTAAAAAAAAGAGCAAATTGTTTAGATGTCAATCTAAAAATTGTGAAAGGCACAAGTGTGGAAATTCCTTGGAGACGTAAAATACTGTACATGACAAGATTCAGCGGTTGATGGGCTCACAGGAGACTCAGAGTCACTCAACGAAAGTTTTATTGAAAGGAGAGAAAAAAAACTTGGATCAATACGTCTGCTCCGGCGCAGAGTAAAAGGTTGCCGAGTGAAAAGCACCTACACTGGTCCAAAACACATCATGTTTGTTCCACTGCACTGCACCCAGAGTAGCTGTAAAAGCTGTTGACTACAAGCAGCATAGAGGGGAGAAAAGAGAGTTGTTCCTCGTGATGTGAGGTGACAGGACACCGTGTTCTGGAAAGTTTTGACCCACACGTACAATTATGTGTCTAATGATGCACAGGTGGAGGTGCAAATAAAACGCAGCAAGGCTAAAGAACGGATTCAATACCCTGATTCTGATCAAGTTGGGATGGTGTGTAAAATGTGAGCAAACACTACATGTAACAGTTTGCAAATACTGTATGTTTTATACCCATGTTTTAATCACAACGAGACATGGTAAACATGACAAATGGTTAAACTAATAAAATGCAACATTTTTTAAGAAAAAATAAGGTACTTTTGAATTTGACGGCAGTAAAGTTGATCAAAACTGTTGGGACAGTGGCAACAACAACCTTTTAAAGTAAGTGGCATAGATTAAAAAACATCAAAAGTAGCATTTTGCAACTTATTATTTTAACTGGCAACAGGTCAGTAAAATGACGAAGGACTAAAACAATTTTTAAAAAAGCTGAATCACTCAGAAGTAAAGATGGGCAGAGGTTCACCAGTCTGCAACAAAAACATGGAAGAATTGTAATAATCCCGTCATCTATGGTTTTTATTATCGAGATATTTTAGGAATCTGTAGAAATGTTTGAGCTCACAATAAGCCTGAAAGTCAATATTGGATGCTGTGATCTTCACAAGAACATTTCTACAAATCACTTACCCAACAAATGGTGTTTAAAGCTCTGTTGTGAAAAGAATCATGCTGAAACGCTGCTGTCTTCTCTGGGCCAACGCTCATTTAAAGTGGACTGAAGCAATTAGGAAAAACATTCTGCAGTCAGACAAAGCAAAGTTTGAAATTCTTTTTTTTTAGAAGAAGTCACATTCTACACAAAAAAGAGAAGAGGAGATCATCTGGCCTGTTAGCAGGGGTGGACTAATCCGTTAGCAGCTAACAGCTAAACATATTTCTCATGTGGAGATTAGCATTTTTGCTAAATTTGGAAAATGTTAGCGGAATTAGCTTCCACTAAATTAGATTTTGCCAACTTTGTTTGCTAACAAAACTCACAAACTTGTTTCTGTCTGTTGTGGGCGTGTCTGAAAGAGTCACTTAGGCACATTATTGGCTTAAGACTGTCAAGTCAAGTCAAAATTATCTGTATAGCACATTTAAAACGGGAACTGTTACCAAAGTGCATTAACAAAAACAAGACATCATGGGGAGAGTAGGCTGCAGCCACTAGATTGACACCACCTTTTTAGATAAGGAAAGTGACAACATGAGGAAAGGGGAGATCAGAAACAACCTCGGCACAAAAGCAACATAAATAGACTTGACATATAATACATAGGCCAGTGGGGCATTGAGTTTGAGGGAAGGTCATAGCACAGCACAGTCTAGAGCCCTCCCCTAGCCATAGTCCTGATAAGAGATGTTTGTTTATCAACCAACTCAGTTGAGCTCTGTCACAGGTCCACGATATTGTGGAAGGGAGAGGGTGGGGAGGGGGACAAAGCTTATTTGTTGCTATAAAATCCAAGGAGGAATTTAGATAGTCCATCTTCCAAGGCCAGGTCCAGATTCAGATATCAACATTGTTTTGGGTCAGGCCAAACTTGTAAATTTCTATGTCTGCCTTACAGTCTTGCTAGTACATAGTAGTGACTTCAAACAGCTGAATTTGATTACTTATGCCAAAGTTGAACTTACTACTTTTCCTAGATTTTTTTCCTTCCAAACGTTCGTGGACACTGCCAGAAAGTTCCACAGTTCTGATAAGGATCAGCCTGCTCCGCTTGGATACAGCACCGCATATAGTTTGCAGTTTCGCACAGAGTCTGAGTGCTGCCAAGTTCGGCACATTCTCCACACATTCCAGGCAGCTTAAACAGCTGCTGATGTTTCCGAATTTGTCGACGATCCGGATTTTCACTAGCTCCAAATAGCAGAATCCAGTTATCATAGATCCAATTATGTTTCTGTCAAGGTAAGAGGGTTCTCCTTCATTCTGACTACCTGTTCAGAAAAACTGATCAATTTCGTTGAGAGACTAGCTGATCAAATCCATCGTTAACAATTCGGAAGGTATACAAAAAAGAGGCTCTGTAAGAGGTTCCCAAGACAAAAAAGCAAAGCAGGGACGGAGCAGAGGAGGACGCATCTACATTCCACTGAGAGCAAGCAAGAATCAGTACATGTGTATTGTACATGTGACAAGATGTACTTGGATGACACAACTTCAACTGGAAAGAGATGAAGACGTGACACAGACTATGGGATAGTCGTCTGAGTGGTTTGCTGTTTAGTGTTAGCTCCTGCTAATTTTTCTACCTTTTTAGTGGTTCAGCGTTAACAAAGCTATTTTTTGTTAGTGAAATATAGTAGTCCCTCGCTACTTCGCAGTTCGACTTTTACAAACAAACTATTTCACGGGTCTTCAAAGTAAGATTGTACATGACACATGATTGGCTGATTGATAGAAGATGATCAACCAATGCACTGCACTCTGTCCTGGGCGCTGAGTGGCTCAGTAACTGTAGCATCTGTCTGCTCTCTTTTAATGTGTTCATTAGTGAAATTTTCATAAGAGACCCACCCTCCTTCCCTTCCCATTCGCACACCTCTGGGCATGCATCGTGGGGGGGGCGTCTTCTCCTGTCGAGACTGCGGCACTCATGGGGCATGGCTGCCGGTAGAGACCTTCCTCTGCGCTGCCCGACGCTTCGCATTTCTGGGTATGCCGCCCGCTGCCTCAAGTTCTTACCTGGTGCAATGCTCAAGTTCAAGTCAACTTTACTGTCGTTTTCACCACATGTGGTACATGAGGTGGAACAAAATTATGTACACAGCGTCCCAGTTACACCCAAAAATAGCAAAATATAAAGTTTAAAAAGAAATGGTAAATAGGGATCTAAGACATACACTAAGACATACGCTAAACAAACGCCCAACGGTATGATGAAAGATCTAAAATATATGCTAAATACTTATAATGCAAAACGATATGGCATAACAACAGCAGCCCAAACATGAGTCTTTGGTGAGCTGATGAATATATCAATAAGGATATATATCTATATCACTTACTATATCACTTGCTAAATCAAGAAGGACGTTATATGGATATATATAAATACTAAAATAAATATAATGTCGCTACGTCTTGGATTTTCACTAGGGGTGTAACGGTAGGCTAAAATCACATTTTGGTTTGGTTCAGTTTCAAGGAGGGCTCGGTTGGGTTACTTTTCGGTACGAAAAAAAAAAAGGACAAAATAAAGACTTACAAAATGTTTATTTTGAAAATATGCCAAGAATATGTTTGTATGAAAATAAATAAAAGCGACCCATTTGGATGATATTTTAAATAAACAGCACTCTTTACAAAAAATAAACTATACTAACAATAATAAAAATCTTAATAAATAGAATAACAGTCAGAACCAGAACAAAAATCAGCAACAGACTGTTTACAATCTAAATAATCAAGTTTAAAGTTTTTGGCCAAAAAGACCACATTTTCTGTCAAAAGCACAGATCTAGTTGCAGTGAAGATCTCCAGCGG
>JAVCKU010000002.1:6941930-6962913 GCA_032273985.1 Hypsolebias coamazonicus
AAACTGTTTGTACTGATAAACATCGTTTTTTTCATGATTTTTTCGTCACTTGAATGTGCAATTGAAGGAAGTTGTTTGTAAGCAGTAGACATGAAAAAGAAGACAATGGGTAATTTTAAAACAGTTATCTGAACTTGTTGGTCCTTTTAAATAAAAAGCATTACACCTAACTAAATTCCTATGAATCTTCGAAACGAAATACTGTACCGTATTTTTCAAACTATAAGGAGCACTGGATTATGAGGCAAAATATCAATGAACTGGTCTATTTTCATACATAAGGCGCAGTGGATTATAAGGCGCATCAAGCGAAACAAAACAGTCAGATAAGTCAAACTTTATTCAACTCATTCACAATAACCACATAAAATCAGTTCAAGGGCAGTAAGCACAACCTGAATTAATACATATGGCGCATTGTCAATTTTTGAGAAACTTAAAGGACTTTAAGTGCACCTTATAGTCTGAAAACTACGGTAATTATGTAACATAGTATTTTTACACCCCATACCTTTGCTTCATGATTTGACTCTTCTTCCAGGTCTGGGGTACGGAGGACAGGAACCCAGGCCAGAATGTTGCTGTCTTTACCTCCACTGTACAGCTCCTGCACAAACAATATTTAACTTTATTTAGTGTTGAAGAAAATGGCCGTCAGAACTACAAATTTACTTTCCTATTGCATCAGCACCTGTTAAACACCAGCATGGACGTGCTTAACTGAAACAAAGACTACAGTATTTATTATACTCAAAACTAGTCATACCAAGCGAAGTGTCTCACAGGAAACACTGCAAGTGCTCTGGCACTAATCATAATTTATTGTCCACCATAACTGAAGGAGAAATATAGGAAGTATATTCTTTAGAACTGAAAAAAGAGATGTAGCAAGTACATTATCTGGACTAGATGTCCTTTCCTGGAACTCTGGTGTGACAAGCTGCCGAACTGCATTCTCTTGACTGTCACACACAAAAATGTAATTGAGTCACCGGAAGCTGACATGAACTAATAAGGATTGTATGGGTCGGACGACACTTTACATCACTCCCCAAAGTTACCTCATAAGAAAATAATTTGTCAGCACCGAGATAAACTGAAACAGAAAAGTGAAGGTGAAAAACATTCATATTTACATTAATATTAATGGTTCCACATATTTGGCAACAAAAATTGTATAATTCAAAACATCTTAAATAATAATAATGTGTTATTTGACCAGCTGTGGCCACAAGCTAAACTATAATGGTATGTCTTTAACGCACTGTGGTGCTTGCAAAATATCAACTGTGGGAAAACAGTTGATAATGTTTAAATAGACTTTGTCTTGATCAAAACATCACGATGAATTCACAAAGAAATCCACCCTTTAAGATTATTTCTGTTTATTTTGACATAGCAGCATTTAGTCAGAAGAGCAGCATTTGCAAGGCTTGATTTATCCTATCTTTAGCACGACTGCTATTATTTTAATGTTTTGTTTTTTATTTATTTGCATGTAAAGTTGGCATTGCCGCCTGTGTTTGTTCATGTTTTCTGTTGCAGTCCCACAATCAAAGGCATTCAAATATGAATTAAAAACAATAATATGACCTTTATAGTGCTGTAAAATTAAGTCTTGCAGCTTAAGTTACTAGAAGATACATAAAGTAAATAAAGATGTCTTGCTCGACAGTTTAATGTGGAAATGTTTGAATGTAACAAGCTTGATCAGGCTGTGACAAAGCACTAAAGTCATTTTGTTCCAGAGGTTTCTGAATAGTTTATCATTCAATCTTGAAACAACAAGAAAAACAGAGTTTCGGATGTTACGGACCCTAAAGTACCAACACTTTTCATAGTTCTAAATCTGATAAGATTTAAAAGAAGTGAAACTACGCTGCACAAAAATATAAACACAACACTTTTGTTTTTGCTCCCATGTTTCACGAGTCAAACTCAAAGATCTAAGACTGAGTTTTGAGGGAGCATGCTATTGGCAGGGAGACTGCAGGAATGTCCACCAGAGTTGTTGCCCGTGAATTAAATGTTCATTTCTCCACCATAAGCTGTCTCGAAAGATGTTGCAGAGAATTTTGCAGGATATCCAACTGATCTCACAACTGCAGACCATGTGCAACCACACCAGCCCAGGACCTCCACATCCAGCATCTTCACCTCCAAGATCATCTGAGACCAGCCGCCCAGACAGCTGGGAAGCTCATCTGCATGCTCTCGTCCTCATCAGGGTTTCCACGACTGCAGTTTGTTGTTGTAATGGACTTGAGTGGGCATATGCTAACATTCAATGGTATATGGCACATGGGCCAGATGTGCTCTTCACAAATGAATCCCAGTTTTCACTGTACAGGGCAGATGGTGTTATGTGGGTGAGCAGTTTGCTGATGTCAACTTTGTGAATCGAGTGGCCCATGGTGGCGGTGAGGTTATGGTATGGGCAGCAGGCGTACGTTACGGACAACGAACACAGGGGCTGGTGTGGTTACATGTGGTCTGCAGTTTTGAGGCTGGTTGGATGTACTGCCAAATTCTTTGAACCTGGACATGCAAACTGCACGCTCCCTCAAAACATGTGACATCTGTGGCATTGCGCTCTGATAAAACCGCACATTTTAGAGTGGCCTTTTATTGTGGCCAGCCTAAAGCACACCTGTGCAACAATCGTGCTGTTTAATCCGCATCTTGATATGCCACACCTGCGAGGTGGATGGATTATCTCAGCAAATGAGAAGTGATCACTAACACAGATTTACACAAATATGTGAACAATATTTGAGAGAAAAAGGTCTATTGTGTAAGAGAAAATGTCTTAGATCTTTGATTTCAGCTCGTGAAAAACGGGAGCAAAAACAAAAGTGTTGCTTTGTATTTGTTGTTGAGTGCACTTCTGCACAGACACTTTTACCATGTTCTGAAAATAAAGAGGGGAAACAAAATGTCCGAGCGCAACAGCTTCTTTTTACTGGACAGGAACACCTGCGTTTAAATATATGGATGCAAATGTTGACTTTACCACGTTATCAGTCAGAGGGAGAGGCTTATCAGCACTGCAGAGTTGTAACAGGATCAACAGCACAGTTAATAAATGAAAACAATAAGAGAGATAAACCTGACGTGAAATCTGTGAAATCATACAGCAGAGAAATAACTTAGTAAAAACACAAACAAAAGGATGCGCTGCTGAAAGACAGGTACTCTGTGCTTCACCTGATAGTCTAGGTGGAACTGGCAGCAGTCCACATTATTGTAGTGACCCCTAAGCATCGTGACAAGTTCTCCTGTATGGAGGGCATAGACGGCCACCGAGCTGCCACAGGGCACAAACACAAACTCCGGGCTGCAGCCACGGGACACGGTGAACTGCAGCTTTTTACGACTCTCATTGCAGACCTTTCCATAATTTACCTGAGGGAAGACAAAGAGGAAAAAACAATGCAAGTGAAAAACTAAATTCTTTTTTTTTTTAATAACATAATTAAATAAAATCCTTCTCTTCAAGTCCAGTAAAAATTAACAAGGGCATAAACTGCAGTCCATGGAATTAGTCACTAGCTGTTTTTTCCTGGACTTGCTCAGTCAGGCCAGGTGAGAACAACTCAGCTGTTGCATCATCGTGCTGAGGTCGAATTTGAATTCTTATTTGGCAAACTTACTAGAATTGTGTGATTCCTTCCACTGTTGTGTCGTAAACATGACAAAGTATTTCCTACTGCTTCATCGTGATGAACGCCTGATCTCTGACGTTCTAAAAGGTCTTCTACTTTAAGTCTTTTTGCTGGAGCTTGAAGAGAAAAACCAAACCAACCACAGCACCAAGAAGCCATGCAGGAAAGGGATTTCAGAGAACAGGTCTGAATTCCTCATGCTTTACGTTGAAAGTGTGATTCAGTGCTGTGAGCTTATGTAGATGGCTGTAATTTAAAACAATTGACAGGAGTCTATAATTAAGTTTTTAACTGTATCTTTTTAGCTCTGTAAAATAAACTATTCATTGACATGTTCATAACTCTGCTCTGATTTTTTTGGAAGTCATTTTCCCATTAACCTGACCCAAAGCAAATAATCAATATTTGTTCTTGTAGTGCTTGTAAGAGCTGTGATCTAAACACCACGGGGCTAAGATTATAAGACTGACTCATGGTTTGTAGATTTGTTGTTGTTTTTTGGTCTACGGACATGTATATACACATAAGTGCATATTTGTATAATTAATAAAACATTTGAGCTTCCTTCATTTTAAAACTAATTTCAACTAAATGTTTTAAACAATAAACTTTTTTTACAGTACAGTGATATGTTTTATCTGGTGTTTGATTTGTGGTGAAAACAGGGTACAGGTGTAGAAAGACAGAGTACATGTGTGTGAATGAGAGGGAGACAGGTGGAACAATGAGGCTACAAGGATCAGAGGTCACAAAGGTGCAGGACTTCAAGTACTTGAAATCAAATGTCCAGGAACATGGGGAGTGTGGTAAAGAGGTGAAAAAGAGAGTCCAGGCAGGATGGAGTAGATGGAGAAAAGCTTCAGGAGTGATTTGTGACAAAAGGGTGTTTACAAGACAGTGGTGAGACCAGCTATGTTGTATGGTCTGGAGACAGTGGCATTGCCAAAAAGACCAGAGAAAGAACTAGAAGTTGCAGAAATGAAGATGCTGTTCTTCATAGGAGTGACAAGGATGGATAAGATTAGGAATGAGCTCATCAGAGGTACAACACATGTTGAACACATGTTGGGAGATAAAGTTAGAGAGGCCAGCCTGAGATGGTTTGGACATGTCTAGAGGAGGGACAGAGGGTATATTGATAGAAGGATGTTAGAAATGCAGCTGCCAGGGCAAAAAACAGGAGATATATGGATGATGTTAGAGAGACATGGAGGTAGTTGGAGTGAGAACAGAGTGAGATGGAGGAGGATTCAATCATTCATTCAACCTTTATATAAACAGGTTAGTCCCGTTGAGCCACCAGGACTCATTTAAAAGAGAGACCTGGAAATGGGATGGAAAGGATGACTCGCTGTGGCGACCCCTGAAGAGGGAATAGCCGAAAGAAGAATACGTAACAAGTTTTATTTGACCTTAAGTTACCCACATTACTGAGAATAAATGGATACATTTGGTCCCTGTTGAACCTGTTCGTGTGATTCAAAAAACAAAAAGAATCACTAACAGACAGAAATTTTAGTATTCGTACTCTTACTATCCACGTACACCAATGGTCTTCGTGTTTTCTTGGCTTTAATAAAAGAAAGTTTTAAATCATTATTTTTATGGTGTCTAAGTATTTCCAGGAAATAGAGCAGATAACGAATAAGTTGAAGATGGTGAATGAAAATGAGTACCCCAGCAGCAATCAGGCAATTTATTTATGAGGAGTTATTGATCAAATAGAAAGAAAAGAAAATGGTAAGAGAGTGATAACATACAATAATGGTTAGCAACTGAAAAATGTTAAAATGACTATTTTTAAAATTACAAATAACAATAAAGGAAGACAGCATTTTATGTCTACCAATGACCTGACAAAGAATAGCTTCTGCATTTGTTACCACAACATAAAATGGTAACATATGCAGTATTTTATGTATACATTTAACTATTTAGAAATCTACAAACGTCTGTTAAGTGAAAGCCCAGTGAAACTCCTCCAACACAACCATATACCAAAATGTTTGTAAATGCAGGCAATGCAGACAAAACCTCCACATGCAAAAACTTACCAGTGTATTTTCCCCACTAGCACTATTCCATAATCTCATGCGGTCGTCCGTTCCAGTGGTTAGAAGGTAGAGACCATCAGAAGTAAAGCAGAGACCATTCACTCGGCCATTATGGGCTGTGTTGACTGGTGGGAGGAAGGTGAGGTATGTTAATAGTGCATTATTTCCTCCACTGAATTTAAACTCTTCTATTTACACCACATACCAATGAACTGCTCTTGATGCATTTGTTGTTAAATCATTTTGTTGGAATGAGCCAAAAGCTAAGATTATGTAAGCTTACTGTACCGCATGTGAAAATGTCTATCTGCATAATCAGAATGCTAAAAGATAACAGCTAAAGGAAGTTAGATCAACTGCAATCTGGTTCCCCTCTTGAATACAAACAGATCTCAGATAAGGAAAGTAAATACTATAATCCTAACCCTACCTTGATCTTTCCACTAAAGTCACAGACTGTGCTAAACTAAACACTACATAAAACAAAATCGCAGTTGTGGTACAGACGAAATGTAAAAATTTCACTAAAAGTAAACATTATGAGTTAGGATGATTCTGTGATTTAGTAATATGTGCACTAACAATTATTTAAATATGAAATAAAAGCTACTGTGAGATTTTCAGGCTTTCCATTCTATTTAAGCAGCACCACTTTAACTATAGGGTGGCAAAACAAACAAAAAAAAAATCAAAGGACAGTGATTTTTATGTTGATGTGATACAGCAGTATCTAACTGTTCCATCCTCAGCATCAGTGAATAAGCACTTTAACATTTATACTTCTCCAAATAAAGGCTGTAGGCAAAACCAAAAGTCTTGCTCAGGATAAAACAGGGGAAAAGATGAAATTAAAAAGAAAAGAGGAAATGAATTTGACCTGTTTCTGAAGAGGCTTTTGACTTCTCTCCATTGTGCTGATCCAAAGTGAAGAGACTACCTGAAGCTCGACGCACGTCCCACACCTTCACCTTGCTGTCTGCACTTAAAAGGAAGATTTTGCACGTTTATTCCTCGTGTTAACTAATAATTTATATTTATGCTCAAAGTTCAGCTAACAGCTGGAATGCAAACTGGAAGCTCAAGACGTGCTTTATTTCCAACAGCCTGTGTAACCTAATTTTTGTTTTTAAAGGTCAGTTTTCCATTGGGAATTAACACGCTGGTGCATACATTACTGTGTGCCTCTCTCTGCCAGCAGTTTTCAAAATCACTTTCAGTCCAAAGGCACAGAAGCAAACCGATCCCAGGAGGTTAATTAGCAGGTCTAATGTGGCATGAAAAAGGTGGAGACTGTATCTACCATATGCTAAACTGACACGGCTACTAAACCAACACATTGCCGATCCAGCAGTGATGTGTTACCATTTTCCTTGACTCAGTGTCTGAATGTGGCCAGATGGTTGCATTGTTATATGGCACAAACTGCTGGGGCACAACACGGTGAACATTTTGACATAATAAATTATAAAACCCTTAAATGTGACCTAAAGGCATTTAAGCTAAAGAACTGGCTGCAAACTGGGCTTACCTGGCAGTGGCTAAGATATGCTCGTATCGGGGCGACCAACACACAGACAGCACTTCTGCTCTGTGACCTGAATTGGTAAAAATGTTTCTGGTTATCGCGTGATTCTGTATGCAATTACAAACAGTGCATAAAGAAATACTTTAAGGATTTTCTATTATATGGTTCAAATGTATTGAAACAAATTTTCATTAATTTATCATTTTGTTTGCAAAAACGAACATAGTTGAATGATACAAGATATATATGCAGTGTCATTTTATGCAAAGTTCAAACATCATGTCACACACACTTTAACACAATCTTGATATACTTGATAAAAGAAAAGCAAGTAACAGATCTGTTAATGCATTAAAAAAATGGTTGAAATGTCGCTTTAAAACACCCAGATGTGTATTCTTTAAGTTATACTGGAATCCATGACAATCTCAAGACTTTTTGGCCATTGTCCCAAAAATCTGGCACACCTTTTTAAACTCGTCCTGATCCTCCCATTAGCTGTGACAGAAAAGTTCAAGCTCAACCAGTTTAGATAAGAAGCAACAGCACCCCCCTTTAAATTTTTTTTATTCCTTCCAGGTCCAGATTATGTATGGGTTAATAAAATATTTTTCAGATGCTGAAATGTAAACATTTGTTCTGGCAAAAAGATCTTGAAATAGTCTAAGGTTTAAGGATTACTCTATATTTTTAATGACCTGCTCATTTCTCTTAATGCATTAATCAAACAATCAACATTTTACTAGTGTTTTTTTTTTTTTTAATTATTGACATGACACATAAAAAAAGTGTTTTTCTTAATTTGTTATTGCTTAGTATTGCGTGCAAAGACAAAAGAAGAGGAAGAAACTAGTTCTAATATTAGTTGAGTCTGAAACACAATGAAGCCTAAAAAAGGTCGGGACTTTCTGAACTCACTTAACCGCAGGCAAAGTTAAGATATTTTGGTGCACTGACCCTGGAGAACATGAATCCTTGAACCAGACTTCAAGTCACAAAGTTGGATTTTAGGGTTTGTGGTGCCAACTGAAAACGCAAACACACAGAAATGGTTTACACAAGGGAGAAAGGCTTCCACTTAAAAACTGGAAAAAAAAATCATGACAGCTGCCGTTCAAAACCAATTACATCCTTTGAATTCTAACAGGCCTACTAATTAAGATGAATCTACAATAAATTGAATCTAATAAATGTGTCAAAATAATCTAGAACAAATACGAAGCTCGCAACAGAAATAACTTGAAAGCCAAGTTTTAACTGATGAGATAAACTGATAAAACCTGCTGATAGTAAAGCGTTAACACACTCATGCCCAGCTACCACCAAAACATGAAAGGAGACAAGGTTGATTATCAATAACAAAAACAGTTAAAACTGTATTTCCTCCAGTATAATCCAGCATTAAGCTTGCCTTTTAGGAATGGTTTCCCTTTAAAGGGTTGGTGTTTAAAAAATAAAAAAAATGGAAAACAAAACCAAGAAGACTGTCGGGATGTTGCAACCTGTTTGACAAGCTTCGCTGAGGAGGAAGAAAAGACGCGACCTCTAGCCCACAAGCAGCGCTAAAGGGACCGGTTTGTAGAAACTTCTTTGTGCATATGTCAGAGAACATACTCAGCAGGCATGCTTAACCTGTCGGTCCTGCTCTGTAAGCTGAAAACACAGAGATTCCGACAATGTTTCTCCACTGAAGTCAATTCATATGTGATCATCTTCTGACCCGATTCTGTCCCCAGTAGGAGCATGTCACTTCACAGCCTGGGGTATTATGAACGGATATAATCGGTGTTGTTTTGTGGAGCCTCATCACGCAGAACACTGCTTGAAGCAGCAAACTACTGACAAATAAGATCATTTATGGGATTTTTGTCCTGCGTTTTGTGCTTTTTAGGATAGAATCATAGAAATACGAGCAGCTGTGGTGGTTAGTTTGTACCACTGAGATCAGCAAAAACATTCAAAACCCACCTGCAATGAGGCTGTGCTTCCTGGCGATGGGGGACAGGTGGTGACTGTAGACATTACCTTCAAACTCAAACACTTCAGCAGGCTAAATGATAAAATATGCAAAAAAAAGGAGGGGCAGAGATAAAAGTAAGTCATGGAAGCTATATGCTCAGTGCTGTGCATATTTACATTTACATAAATGTTTAATGAAAATCTAATCAATGATTAAATGAACAATAGCGGCCTTAAAGTTTAATAGCGACATAAAGTCACAAGAGGACAGAGGAACAGAGTTCAATGAATAAAATTAGATTAAAAAAAGAGAGCAGCTCAGAGGGTAGTTGCTCGAGCGGCAGCGGCGGTTACAATGCAAATTTTACAGCAGACATAAAAAGCCTCTCTGTGCTCCATTTGTCAGTGTGTGCCAGCATGGACATCGCCGATGGGTGGGGGCTTCGACGCAAACAGAGGCAACCCTGTTTGCATACAAATGCCACAAACACACACAGAAGACAGAGTGCACAATAATGCAAAACATGCTACTTCTTTTGCAGATATGATGACGTTCATGTTTGTGAGACAAAGAAACCGAGTAAACTAATTAAAAGGTCAGTAGTTTATATCTGTCCCTCCTGTGACCTTTTAAAGAAACGGTGGTGCCAGTGTAACTCTAGCACAACCCTGAGCCTGCCATATGGGACAATGTGGCATAGAAAGGTAGAGAGCATGAAGCAGAAAATAAGAAAGAGGGATGAAGAGATACTGAAAAGAGCAAAAAAGAAAAGAGAAGAAACATGGCAGAGCTGCCTATTAGAGGTCACTGTGTCATCCAATAGTCCCTTAACCCTTTAATAACTCTTCAGTATGTGTTGAAACTGTCAGAGAGGAGTTTGATTTAGCTCTGTAATAACTCGGTTTGATGCTTGACTATAAAGTGTCTCCGATTTCGGTCACTCATTTTATTTACAGCACAGAGAGGGCAAATTGTACAGATGTGATTACAAGCATTAGTGGTTTTAAAATGTATTGCGTGAACTTAGTAAATAAGTTTATAGTAAACATGGCTCACCTTTAAAGTCTCCGTGTCCCAAACTTTCATGGTCTTGTCAAAGGAACTAGAGACAAACATGCCAGTGTCATAAGGATACCACTGGACTGTCTCAACACTGAATTTGTGGACGTGTCGGCTTGATCTGACAAAATAAAAAAATCACCACTTATCAACAATAGCAAAATCATGTTAAAGAGGTTTTTTTTTTATTGTGACAAAAGACTCATTATCTTATCTTATTATGTTACATAAGTGAAAATCACTGGGAGAAGACTCAGATCTAAGTAGAATACCACCCTCTAGTGGGTACGAAAATGGGTTAGCATTTACCTGCCTACAGAACAGACAGCCTTACAGGTGTACTGCTGTTTCCGACTGTAGTTTTCCAGGTCATAAATGACAATTACTCCATCAGCACCTCCAGACAACATGCTAACAACAGAAAATGTTAACTTCTCATACAGAATGACTTTGTTAAAAAATGCTATAATCCTACAAAATACATAATTTAACACTTGGCTTGGTGGTCTTCTCATAAAATGTAGTAGTATTGTCAGAAATATTTGAACATTTATGCTGCAGCCTGCTTGCCCTAAAGGGATTTTAAGACATTTTGTTTCTAAACTTTTACTACTGAGTTAACGGATTGGTTCAAATAAGACAAAGTCAAGAAAGTAGTTTTAGCTGTTACAATTTATAGTATTATATTTCTTTATATAGTGTAGTGATTTGGATAATTCTTTAAAAAATGTAAATAAAAACTTACTATCTGCCTTCAATTGCTTCAATATCTATGGTATTAATTCCATTTCCATGAATTCGATCCACATCTCTGTCAGGATTTAACTTCAGACTAAGAATCCTGAGGAAATAAATAACAAGAAATCATAAGCACAAATTACATTAGAAAAAAAATGTAGATGAAGGAATGCAGTTAAAAAAAACATACAGACTTAGCAAACAACACTGGCTGGTTCACCACTCTAAGATTCAAATATTACTAAACACATAAATTAGAACAACTTTCAGGATGAGTGGCCATCTGCTTTGACCAACTGGGGCTTGAGAGGACAGGAAGGAGAAACAAACAAACATAGAATGACAGATCCAGGTGTACTTTTTATCAGAAGAAAGACAAAAAAACAAGTTGAAGATAGAAATAATTACAAATAAAACAGTTAAAGTGGAGCAAGTAAAGATAGAAGCAGAGTGAGAAAATATGTGGTCAATTTGTCCTCCAGCGGTCTAAGCTTATAGCAGTATAACTACGGGACAGTTCAAGAAACCCAGGCTGACCCTAACTACAGTATAGGATTTATAAAAAAGGAAAGACTTAAGTCTAGTATTAAAATAGACAATGTTTCAGCCTCACTGACACTAGTTGGTTCCATAAGAGGAGTCTGATAACCGAAAGCTCTGCCTCCCATAATTCTACTTTTGGAAACTCTAGGAACAACAAGTAAACCTGTAGTTTGAAGGCAAATTGCTCTGTTAGGAAAGTATGAAACAATAAGATGTGTAATACAAGATGGAGCTAGGTTGTTGAGAGCTTTGTATGTTAGAAGTAAGACTTTGAATTATATTCTGAATTTGAAAGGGAGCCAAGAAAAGCTAAAACTGGAGAAATATGATCCTAGAAAACCTTCGTTAAATCTCTAACTAACGTTTGTTTTTGAAATCCTGATTTTATATTTTAATTTATTTTATACAAGCACTATCTGTAAAATACATGTTTCACAAATATTGATGTTCTGAAAGGGAAGCATACTGTGTACTTTCAATTACTCAGTGAAAGGGCAAACTAATAAGCAAAAACAAAAAAGGCACACAAAAGTAACCTCTACAAAAGTCTGCTTACTGTCATCATTAAAATGTTCATGTTTTATTTAGTTTTATTTTCAGTGGAGTAGTTTGACCAAATTAATTCTTCAAATACCCTTAGGAACATAAATATTTTAAATAAATACAATGTCATTCTATTCAATTCAATTCAAAAATACTTTATTAATCCCAGAGGGAAATAAATATATGCGGATAACACCCAATTCAAACATGGCTCTCTGACAGATAAACAATAACTAATATAATTTGTTTAGCAAGTACATCATAGTTTAATCAAGTACAACTAAATGATAGGAGGATTCTAAAATGATAAAACTGCAGTGCAGATTAAATATAACCTCTCACCTTCTCGTTGACTCTGCTCGCCTCAGTCGCATAGGATCATCCAGACCAGCTTGTCTTGCTGTCAGAAATCCCAGCATAGCTTCAAGTTAAGGGGAAACTTGTATTAATTAACTATTCAATAATATTAAAAAATCATATGAGCTACTGGTAATTGACCTACTAGCTCAAAGGCTAACATGTTCCCCACAATAAGTGAGATTCCAAATCGTGAGAAATAGCTGTCTTTTTGTCAAAATAATATTTTATGCTAAAATATGCATTGACACCTAACACATCTTTAAAATGTGTCCAGGGAATCATTCCTGTAATTTTGTTGGGGGGGTTTTAGTGGTTATTTTATCTAGCTCCCTGTTCAATCCAAACAAATCGACGCCATGTTGTCTAATACTGACAGTTGAATAACGGGAGCGGTGATTGGTTGGGAGAATGTTGTCGTCCAATCAGGAAACAGATTGCTGATTCACCTTCAACCCACGCGCCCTTGCGTAAACAAGAGCGTGAGTGGAGGATTTGGACTACCAGAAGGTAAACGTTTCATTCCAGAACCTTCGACTTGTCTTGTAAACATGAGCAAGATTGCTGGTTTCTTACGGCGGACCTTTGGAATTGTACGAGAGCACGTTGGAGCAGACTATTTTGGAAACAACTATTACCGTATCCCCGAGCAGAAAACATGGACAGGTATAACGTTACTTATGGTCAAATTATCAGTTTTTGATTTCTTGAGCCATTCGTGCTCACACATCGATTAAACTAACGTAGAAAAGCGCCTACTGAAAGTAACTGTACATCAGACAGGTATTCTCTCTGTGAATCAAACTTCTTTTGTTTTTGCTGATTTCATTTCAACAACTTACAAACATTCTTAATGAAAAGATGACAGCACGTAGTTTTTATACGGTACAAGTTTTGTATTTGCATCACAATTCCAACGCTTTCTTGTAGATTTTGACTTTAGTTTTCACCCTTTCCTTCCTGCAACATTATAAAGTCGCCGCTAGATGGCGTACGAACCCGCATTTAGAGAATTTTAATAATAGAAAAATCACACTGTTGGATGATAGTTACCTGTAATATGTTAACGTTAATGCCAAATTTAATACTCTGTTAAAGGTACCCCTTCCCCCAAGTCACACACACACTATTGTGTATCAAATTATTGTTTTTCTGCAATGAGGATTGAAGTGGAGGTCATGGCAGGGTTGTCTGTCAGAACAGTTTGATTCAGCAGCATCTTTCTGGCCTTTCAGAATCAATGGCCAGACCTACTGTGTGTGGGTTCTGCTCCTCTTTTGCTGTACCAAAGCAAATCTTGACCAGGAAGCTAGAAAAACTGTTGGGATGATCCAGACCTCCTCAGCAGAAAATAAGTTTGTTGGCATTATTTACTTTTGCCCAGGCCCCTTTTGCAAATTAGATCGTGATCTTAAAGGGGTTTAAAATCTGGTTGAATAAAGGCAATGACATCAATGTAGTTCTGTTTTGAAGAATGAGATGCAGGGATAGCAAACGTTATCACTTCTACTGGTTAAAGAGACAAAAATACATTTTATTTTAACACAACTGCACATGAACTGTGGAAAGTGTAGTGATGTGGACAATGTGCATTATGCTTTGTTTTTCTTTTTAACCTCAAGGCATCACCTTGTTCATCCATTAGTTAATGGGGTTTGGGATCACAGCAAGCCCTCTACGTTTTGGTCTTGATATTGCAGGTTAAAATGCATCTTGTAAGCAATGAAATGATTAATCAGATTGAATTCATTCCCAGCTGAAGACATTAGGCCATTTTGTTTGTCTTCTATATATTCAAGAGGAAATCACCTTTGACAGGTTGCACGTCTTCCTTCTTTCTGACTGAACTTGACTTTTTTTTTTTTCGGCTTCACCTTTTCTCTGCAGTTTGTGGGAGGGGGGGAGATCTTTCACTCACCTCATATTTATAATTCATTACAAGGCTGCTCCTCTATCCTTGGCTGTCAGACTATTCAAATGAGACATCACAGAAGCAGCTTTCTTGCACTCCACACAGTAATGTATGCACTGTCCCATCGTGGTGACTGACACTGTAGAGAGGCTAGCTGGCCAGTAGAATAAAAACTGGCTCTTGACATCATCGTCATTCTGATACCAAAGACGTACATATGCTAGCTCAAGTATGCATTAGTAATAAACAAAAAGAAAAATGTGTATGTTTGTACCCTGTTTTGCACTTACCCTGTTCGGCTGGGTAGAACTAAAGCAAATGCATTATTCATTCCATATGTCTTGCTAAAGTGAGTTTTTTTTTTATCTTAAACTGATAGGCCAAGCATGGGCTTGGAGCCTTAAGGCAAGTACCGCAGGGGTCTACACTAGAGCACATACATTTTGGTTAAAACGAGTGGAGAGTCTCTCTCTTTGTTTGCCAGCTTGCTTGTATTTATTTGTCCATCTCTGCCACACAGTCAGGCTGTCCCTCTCTACCTTTATCCATGCTTTGCTGCCCCCATTTTCTACCTCTCTCAATCAGTTAACTTTAGAAAACTGGAGCGTAAGCAATGCAGAGGGCCAGCGATAGGCTACACGTTGGGATTAAAATGGCTTCCATGACAGAAATAGAAAGTGACTTAGTGAGGATGACTTAGTGGGGGTTTTTTTTGTCTGATTTGATTTGAACGACTTCTATTTGGCTTACTCTTTTTCTCTTGTTCGCCTTCACATCGTCCCTCCTTCCTGTGTCCCTCCCATGTACTGCTGCCTCTTGATTTTCCTCCTTTGAAGTAATTCCAGTGAAGATTTCCACTCAAAACCGTGGAGTTTTTCAGCTGCGTGGATGGATGGACCCAGAAAAAAGAGCCATCTAAACTCCTCACCTCAGATGTTGCTTCTCGTCTAAACGAAAGAGCATGGACATGAGGAACAGTCGTTGAAAGAAAAAAAAAGAATGTCTGCCTCTGTTTTTTTACAAAGGCTCCAGCAGTTATAAAGGCCTTCTGTGTGCTGTGCTCTCATAGAAAACTACTGTGCTGCTGCTGAGGTCCAGTGAGTCTGGTCTGAGATGTGGCAGAGTTACATGAGAGCTGCTGGCTTTCTGGCTGTTGGGTCTTAAAAGGGTCTTTGCCTCTGTGTTGTTTCCACATAGCTGAATAGAGAATCTATATTCTTCCAAATGTCTATGTGCTTCTGTTCCCCAGGCCCAACTCTCCCTCACGCTGCATGGGGGCGCCATGTCATGCTGCCCAGATGAAAGCCAAGCATTCTGCGAACGGGCTCATTCGTCTTCAGCAGCCGGCCTGCAGCTCTGACGCCTGCCTTCCCTCCCTTTATTTAGGGAGAGAGACGTGCTGACATTATCTGCTGCTGCAGGCACATTTGAAAATAATTGCCTGTATGATTGCTATTTTTCCCACCTCTTTGAGGAGGTGTAGCCTTTGTCTTGGAATCAATGGCTGCTCAATACTGGACAGGGGAAAGGCAGTTTCCTTTCATGTCTCTGTGAAAAGGATGTATTTTTAGTACCATTCATTTTAGCAGTGTGTGCCATGCAGTTTTAATCTATTGGTCCTCTTTTTACTGTGCGGAGAATGGAAGAGGCTCAGAGGTTCTTCGCGTGTGTGTTGCGCTGTTACAGAGAAAAGAGCCGTTGACTTGTCGTCCTATCACTAGCCCTCGTTTTTTTTGTCCATGATTTATTTGATTCACCAGCTCTGCTCTATGAAGTAAACAAACTAAAAAGGAATCAGTTCTGCTATTTCAGGATTGGCGACTCTGGGGACTGAGGAAGGAGGTGTGTGTGTTTGCATTAGTGTGTGATTGTGTACCTGTGTTTTATGCCACATAATAGCTACACGCCATGTGATTATGTGTATTTGTTTTGGATTTTAAAATAAAGGAGGAGAAAAACAATCAGCAATTGTGTGTTTCCCCTCCACTTCTTGCCCTAACACACTTAACACAACAACAGATGGCTGTGTGTCATCACAGCGTTGAGTCGAGCCTCATATTTCCACCAAAAGACTCACGGTGGAAAGCGACGAGGGTCCAAATGGCTCTTCATTCTGCCACAAGTTGTCCCCTGGGCGTGATGAAGGAGGGTCTATCCTACCGTAGGACACCAAGTCAATGTTTATAAAAGTGACAATGTCCAGCTCTGCTACACTAAATCATGCTAATTGATCAGCAGCTTTGCAATGCACGGGGTTTAAATGAAGGTTGTTTAATCATTATAGGATTCAGCTCATCTCGCTCGACTCCGGCTGCCAAGCGTGTGTTTGTATGTGTATCTGGTGGCACATCATGGAGGGACTTTACTAGTTCATTAAAAAGACATTTGAAGAAATAGATGTTGAAAATGAGAGATGGGCACATTTTCAATGGGAAAACAATTCAACTGGGCTTTGATCCAATATCAGCGGTTTAAGTATTTTGCAGGTTCATTAAACACTGCCTTTCTGCATTGGGAGTTGTGTCAGTATATATTTAGTTTCAAACTGACTCGATGCCAACAAATGCAACTGACACTATTCACCCCCAAAAAGAAAAAGGGATATTTAAAAAAATTCTCATTGGGCGGATGTGATTCACGTTCAATGTGTTTTGACACCAGAGGGCTCTTTGTCGGTCAGAAACTTAACTAAGAAGACTGACAGATGGGTCGGCGCACTAGGAGACATCTCCTGAAGCCTGCCGCCGCTTTATGCAAGTCGGAATATTTTAATAAAGCAGACAGGCAGAGAGAAGTACGGCGAGGAGAAACAGAAAGAAGGGAAAACTATTGGAGGGTGGAGAAGAAGGTGGGGTGCGGAAAGTGAGTGACAAAGAACAAAGAAGATGCTGACATATGGGGGGAAATTATAGAGTGGGGGGCAAAGACTATAGGAAGTGAAAAGAGGGTTTCTGACAGAAAGAGGGTGAAATGGGTGGGTGGAACAGGCAAATGGATAGTACGGGAGAAAGAAAAGGTGAGGGTAGGTTAATGGTGGGAGAGTGGTGTTGGTGTGAGGAGGGCTGTTGAAGGTGTAATGGAAGAAAAAGGAAGAAGGGGGAGGTTGGGTGGGTGAAGCGGAGGTGAACAGAAAGGGGTGGACAGTTCGGTGCATGGACATCATGGGCCTCAGAGGAGGTGCTGAGGAAGGAAGGGGGTCCATACTGCTCCAAAGCCTCACAAAGGATCCTGACTTCCTGGCACAGGCCTTTTTATAACCCAATGGGTAATGTACGTGTGTGGGGGGGGGGGGGGTTTATATCATGGAAATACAAGGTCTCAGACAGAGGACTAAAACACTGCATCCCTTTTTGAACATTGCTCTCTGCATTTAGGTAAAGCAAACCCCCGGGGGAAATCAAAGTATTCTTTTCGGTGTCTTACTACTTTTATGAATTATTCTTCTCTCCTCTTGTCACGAGTCTCTCAACGCTCCGAGGGATCAACGGGGACAAACAGAACGATTGCTGAATAAGACTAAAGCAAGCAGGCCCACACTGCACCCAGGCTCCTCCTCCTCACCAGAACTGATGCAAAACAATGACTGGCCTTTTCTGTCTAAACCTCATCCTACATCACTAGGCTCTGGAATAATGGGTAACCATGGTTACAGGCCTCACACATCCCCTCCATGTTTTTTTTTTTTTTTTTTTATTATTATTTCTCCAGGAAGAAATTGCAAGAGGAGGAGAGGGCATTCATATCGGTACCTGGTTGCCCTTGTATTAACGATGCTCATCGGATCGTTCCATCTTCATAAAGCCGTCGGTTACGATTCACATCTTCACCCGTCTTTTGCGCACAGCTCTGCTGGAAGAAGAACAACTCGTCTGATTCCAAGCTGATGGGGCTCGCTGCATCAAAGCAGCTTTTTGTCCCGCCACTGTGCGAGACCTGAAATTCCCTGCGTCTAACTGAGAAAGCTGCTCTTTCTCAAGATGGAAGCGATGATTGCCATGCTGCTGCAGTCAGGAGCTCTTTTTCTTTTTTTGTCTGCATCACAGTTTGATGAAACACAAGTGAACATGGTGGGGTTTTCTGAGCTGCAGATGTTGATGGTAGGGCGGGGTCTGACATAGCCCACCTGTTAGGATCAGGTGCAGGAATCTCATTCCATGTATTGTGTCTGTGTTTCTTCCAAATACATTGTCGACTGACACGTGCTCCCCCGACGTTCGTCTGTCTGAAATAAAAACACAGCAAAAGTGACAACGCACGATGCCCGCAATGACATTGTGGAGGTGAGAAACCTCTCGGGTCGCTCCCAGCGGTTCTCACCTGGGAGCTGATGTGTGACGTTTGGAGGTTGAGGTGGGGGTTGGCGTGTGCAAGTGTGTTGAAGCAGGTGATGGAGTTTAGCGGGGTGTGTTCAGGGTTCAAAGAGCAGCCCTCAGTGCGCATCATGTCTTATTTTAACGAATAGGGATGGAAGAAGTACAGCTGCCACAGCAACCCCCCTCTCCCATCGCTATTCCTCCTGTCTCCCATCTTCCTTCCTCTCCCCTCCCCCAGGATGCACAGCGAGGCTCACAGATGAGTTGTGCTCAGACAGGTGAGATGGCTCATGAATATTTATGTGGTGGGATTTCATTCCTCCCTGCTGCTGGACCCTCCCCCTCTCCAAGGCAGTGCTGCATTTGTCATTCACGGTAAAGAGGCAGCGTCCTTGCTCCTGTCCCTCAGGTTAATCTGCCTGCTCTCTAGCCAGTTTTGTGTGTGTGTGTGTGTGTACAGGTGTGTATTTGACTATTAAATAGGTTTCCCCTAGTGAGTGATGAGAAAACAGACCTGTCACAAGGGCACCTGCTGAGATCCTGACCTCCTGGCACGCTTCATACCACCACTTCTTTTTCTCTCTGGGTGGTGAAAGCTGATGGCTTACATTCATGTTGCTGTCCGTATGTGACAGGAATAATGTGTAAGTTGTTGACTCATAAAATACCAAACATGTGCCATATACATTTTTTTCTAATGTCATGGGACATTAGAAAAATCTTTCCATTATCTTTACACGCTTCTTCCTTTTTCAGGTCGCAGGGGTCATTTAGTGCCCATGTCCACCCATCACTGCGCAAGAGGCGGGGGACACCCTGGACATCTCTCCAGTCCAACACAGGGACACATACAACAACCATTCACTCTCTCACTCACACCGAGGGACAACTGAGAGTTACCAATCAGGCTAACATGCATGTTTTTGGTCTGTGGGAGGAAACCGGAGTACCTGGGGAAAACCCACGCACGCACGAAGAGAACGTGCTAACTCCACCCAGAAAGGCCCTCGGCCAGGATTTGAACCAGGGCGACCTGCTTGCTGAGAGGCAGCAGCTGTAGCAACTGCGCCACCATGCTGCCCTCATGAGAAAAATGTTAAAACCAAACCAAAATGGAAAAGCTGTGTGTTTGGGAAAAAACAAACAACTACCGGTATGTACACCCTTGCTGCTTTCAGAGGAGTTTGGAGGGAAAGTATTAGCTAATCAGGTGCACTTCATTAAGTGATCTTCACCAAGTGTGACCACCTCTGTAAAAGCAGGAGTTTTAGCAGTTTGCTGGTCTGGAACAAACAGGTGTGTTAACATAATGTCAAAGAGGAGAGACCTCAGCAGTGACCGTCCATCAATCAGGGACGGATTGAAAGGTCATTTTAACAACAACTTTAGAGTCCATCATTCTATAGTGAAGATTATTTACAAGTGAAATATTTAAGACAGCTGTCAATTTTCCAGCAGTGGACATCCCAGCAAATTCACCCCCAGGTCAGCCTGTGCAATGACCATGGCAATATCAAAAATCCCAAGAACTATGGTACAGTGTCATTTTCAGATTTAGTGTTTTCTCGTATATCACAGTACAGTAGTCTCAAACTGAATCTTTTAATACATTTTTTTTTAAACTACTGCATTGTGAAAAAGACCACAGCCAGATTGACAAGTTTCCTCCCAATTTGTTTGTGTTGGGAGGATCCAAAATGTATGTAGGCACTGTGTTTGTCATTAAAATCCCCTGGATAAAAGATGTAGTGGAAGGGGTTTAGTCATGCTGCAAGAAGCAACAACAGGAGAAAAGAGCTGTGTTGGTTTGTGACAGAGGAGGAGATGGAATGTAGAAGAGACAGTGAAAACTAGGCTTCTCTCTTTACGCCTGTTATCTATAGGCATTAGCCGAAGCTAAGCACATTGCATGTGGGGACTTTTAATACAATTTATCATTTTTGTCTGCTGCCACCCACATCCCTGCAAATTTGGGTATGATCTGTTTATTATTAGTAGGGATGGGGCCGATCCGATCCAGTGGCCGATACCAGCATAATTTACATATCAGATTTTCAGATCCATCCTGCCGACATATCCTGCCGATATGTCCGATCCATAAAAGTACGGTGTGACACCGTATTCTGTGACTACCGTCTTGAAACATTGTGTGAGTTAAACCCATTGAAGACACTCTGAGCCTAACAACAGGAAACACCCTGATGCATGCTCACGAATCACCCAAACTTTTAACAGCGCACAAGAGGCAGGTCTATATCACAGACTTCCATCTCACTCATGGTGCGGCCAGAACACTAACATACCGCTAAGCATT
>JAVCKU010000002.1:6963013-6989934 GCA_032273985.1 Hypsolebias coamazonicus
TGTAACTTTGAAACTTATCCAACATTAATAAAACTTACCTCAAGTTGCCTTTTTGGACATGCATGGATATATGTGTACACATTGTACTTGAGAGGAGACTATTACAGCCTCATATAAAATCAACGATGATGATTATATCGGAACTGGTATCGGTATGGGCAGATACCCAGAGTTAAGTATCGGGATCGGATCGGAAGTAAGAAAATGTGGATCGGTGCATCCCTAATTATTAGCATTAAATATACTGTATTAGTTGCTCATGCTTAGAGAGCACAGCTTCTTGTTAGCTCTTTGTTGGATTTGTTGTGTTATTATCGAAAGTTTTCTTTGAAACTGGGTCTCTGGGGAAATTTAAAGTTTTTTTTATTTTTTTTTTTATTTATTTATTTATTTTTTTTGTAATGCAATGATACATTTTGCTTATTGCTGGTTTGCAAGTCAGGTGCAAAATTAAGTTAGGAACTTAGATCTGGATGCAACAAAAATCAAGCTGCAGAGCTGGAGCTTGTGAGGCCCTATTGTGACAATCTAAAGGGAACCAAGCCTGAGCTAAAGCATTACTGGCCTAATTAGCTGGCCTGATTACTGCATGTGCTGGATAAAGTATCATCCTCATAAGACATAATTACAAAACAGCACATGTATAAAAAATGTTTTAGTCTATACTAAAAATTGGGAAGGGCAGTATACAGACAACTACGTGCACCTCACTTTTCCACATTTTGAAAAGTCATCATTTATCCACCCCAGTGCCAGACCTATTTGTTCTGGTTGAAGTAAACATTAAGGCCATCAGTCTGCAGTGTGGTTGCATCCGTTTGTCCACATCTGGTCGGCTGCAGAGAAACTGTGACGGAATCCTGACAGATTGTCTGTGTTTTGGAGCGTGTTGTTGTTTTTTCTTTTCTTTTCCATGCCCATTTCTCTCCTTCTAGCTGTGTTTGCCATGCATCATCACTCTCTCCCTCCCAGCTCTGTCTTCCTCCTCCCTTCCTTGCCTCATCATTTCTCAGAGGGATGGAAGTGATAGATAGACATCCAACTACCTGTGTGAAGAAACTATGGAAACACATTACAGTACTTGTTATTTTTGAGCACGCAAAGACACGTCCCGCTCGCTTTCTTTTATTCTTTCTCTCCTTAGACGCCACCCCTGCACCCATCTTTCCGCCTTCGTCTCCGTGTCATTGTGTGCCAGCCAAACTTGTCTAATCAGCAGATTTGACCAAAATAATTGGCAGTGGCCTTGCTGCCAGCGAGCGTCGTGCTGTATACAGATTGGGGGAAAGGAGCACTTAATATTCCATGCAGCCAGCGCGTCTCCTGTTCTCTGTGATATCTGACCTCTTTTGTCTCCTGCTGGGCTTGATGTTGATTTTGGAGGGCATTGTTAGCCAGAGCGCCGTGATTGGAAGAGGGTTCACGGCGAGGGGGGCCGTGGTTGGTTGGGCTAAAGGAAGACTGATTTGCATAGAGGCTTAGCCCAGATTTGGAGCCACTCAGCGAGATCTGAGGAGAAGGGCCCGAGGGCCGCGAGGTAATCATCCATGGCCTGTCACAGCTCTGTCATCCCTCTGTGTGTGTGTGTGTCTGTACATAGAGAGCATTGTGTCTGCACTTCTTTGTTTTTATATTCTTTTGCATTTTATGTGCACTGTTGGCGAGCAACCTCCATCAAGTCACACTTATGTTCTTTTTTTTTTTTTTTTCCTTCTTCAGGAAGACATCTCCGTGCCAAGCGGATGGTAGTGCCAGCCAATCCTTCAGTGCATGAATATACAGAGAGCAACATTCCGGTAGAGTGGGATGGTAAGTTTGGACTGCAGAACCACTGCCACATATTGCATTTATCACCACTGTATATAAATGTTAGTCTTAACAACATGGCTATGACTTAAGAGTGACCAAAATGCTGCAGAACTAAAAAGGACTGAAATTCGTGGCTGAATCTTTTAAGACTTCCTCTAATTCACCAATTTAGTTTTTCTTCTTCCTGTTAGATGAGATGGGGAAATGAGTTTAGAAAAAATGCCCTCTTCCAATGTTCTACAGCCATACAATACAATAGCGTTTCGAATTCCTTACAACTGGATACAAACTGTTCCCCGTGTCGCACATGGCTTTATCCACCTTAAACCCCTCATCCTGCTTGGCTTCATCCCTCATGCATTTTCATCAGGATGCAAATAAGAAACGGATAAAAGAGGACCCAGAATCCCCCGGTGCTTGCTGGAAGACGAGTTGCAGAATCTCTCTTTCTGCCTCCCATCTTTCTGGATCCCTTTAACTCGCTCCACTGTGCAGCTAGCTCAGCCAAAAACTGAAAAGAAGACGTGACAGACACTGTTCTGCTCTGGAGGGAAAGGAGGGACGGAGGTATTGATGAGGGATGACAGTGTACTTTAAAATCTTTAGATCAAAGAAAATCCTCACTCTCTTGTGAGACGTAGCACTCAGTGGCCTTGTCTGCCTGGAACAAAGAAACCTCAGTGTTTGGAGTTCATCACATGTATGTTCTCCTTTAGATAAAGTTTAAAAACACAGGGTTCACTCCTTCCCCATCCAGTAGCGCTCCTGTTAGTGACGCTGTAGCTGCCGCCTTTAAAAACCTCTGCAGGTTTTGTTTGTGCACCATATGTTCGTGTGGGTGTTCTCACTCACTTTTCTTCTTCTTCTTTTTTATTTTTCCTCATCTCTTCTCCACTTCCAGCTTGGATCCGAGGCAAACGGAAGGAGCCCCCCTCCATAGAGGTACGTCCGCCCCTTCCCAGCTTCCCCGCTGCACTGATGGTTGGGACTCTGTGGGACTAGTTGCAAGGGAGGGGAAAGAAGCAAAGACGGAAAGGAAAAGCTTTGATTTGTTTTTTTTTATGTTACAATTTCAAACTGAATCTAGGAACTTTAGGGGACAGGTGTTAAAATAAACAGCAGCTGAAGATCAGTGATGGTGAGACTGAGAGCAGACGCAGCCTGAGCGAGAAGCTCACTGACATCGTGTCCTAGTTTACTTTCTTTTTTTTCCCCAGCAGAAGCCTCCATCGTGGCTTTTTGTGTTTTATTTCTGGCATTCTCCAAGATGGGAATATTGAAGGCGTGCAGTAGTTTCTCCTCCCCACCCTCCCTTTCCTGGTGTTCATCTCACTGGGTTTATTGCTCTTTAAATGTGAGAATACAGTACTGGAAATAATTTGGCTGGTAAAATGTGGGTCTATAGGAAATCCCTTGGAAGGCCAGTGCCTGGGCACTCTTTTCTATCTCTCAGTCCGATGCTCCTGCCAGTAGCCAGTGCCATCCCCTGCCTCTTTTGCCAGAACATTCTCTTCCAATTTTCTGCCTCGTGTCTGCCCAATAGCTGCCATCGACAGCTGGACAGTGTTGATGTGTCCAAGGCTGCACTCCCGGCACATTACCCTTCCCCTTGTCACTCTCTCTCTCTCTTCCTGCTCCAAAGCAACATAAATTGATTGGATTAAATCCTGTCATTAACAGGCTGGAAAAGCAGCTCAGTATGTTTGTCTCCCTCCCCAAAGCAGCGCTTTTTGGCCACAGCTCTCCCCATCTCTTTTCCAGTCCTTCAGTTTTGCCAGCATACAGCAGCATTATGCCCAGTCCTTCCTTCTTTTATTGGCTGCCGGCTTCAGGGCGAGGCTAACATCACTGGACGCTAGCTGTAGCTCAAGTGGGTAACTATTCCACCAGTGGACCGCTTTCTGATTGTTACCATGAATTAGAGCGGTCGCTGATGTTGTACTGTAAATACTTCCTGTCTCGTTAGCTAAGCAGTCGGGAGTTATTGGGGAAAAAAAGTAAACTTGGGGTTAACTGAATGTGCTTGTTATCAGTAAATGTCCTGCTTCATTTTCAACAGACAAGATTGTTTCTTGAAGCTTTAAAGTGCAGCCGTGCAGTATTTCAAATCCTATAAAAGAAAAAAAAAAAAGCTGCCGATTGTGGAGAGAAAATTATCACAGCTTTAGTTTGGACATTCCAGCTTGTAATGATTTGGTCACAGACATAGAGTTATATAAAACATTATATAAACATGGTCTTATATAACTATGGTCACAGATCATCTAACATTTCCAACTTCACAGACCTTTACTTGTCAGAACAGGAAGTGGTCAGAATCATTGCTGTGGATTACATACAACCAAGTTGTCATGATGGGTATTGAAACTAATTAAATTCTATCGGTGGCATTACTCACGTATCCTGTGTATTATGTTGAAATGATTCAAAGGGACCTAAAGGGACTTGTCTACAGCATAGTGTTTACCTATAAACTCACCATCCATCCAACAGCCTTTTAATATTTTTCCAAGTCCAGATTATGTGAGCTTGACATTTAATTTTCTACTTAGTATTCATTTATGTGGCAAATAACGACTTAGAACTTATTATAGTGAATAAATGTACTTTTGTGAATATTGGCCACTCTTTTTGGTGGAAAGAGGTATCAAAACTGCATTTTAGACTTTGTTTGACAGATAATTCTTGCAGTAAGCATGGACACGTTTGGTTTATTCCGCAGGAGCTCATGATGAATGAGTCCCGGAGGATGGAGATTAAACTGAAGGGCAAAGAGTTGGAGGAGAACGATCAGGCTCTGCAGGCTAAAGAGTACAAGGAAGGTCTGGTGGCGACTCCTGCAAGGACTGAAGCCAAGGGCCATGCAGCCGCAACTGTTTTTGGCAAGCAGGAGATCAGCAGGGAGCCAAGCAGCACTGCGAACACGTTCCAGCCAGGATCCTGGATGCCCACTTCAAAGAAATGACTGGAGACATCCACACACACTGAGAATGAAGTTTTAAGAAATGCACAAGGTTCTGGAATAAAAACTCTGTGAATGACTTAAGTTGGAATATTAGAAAATGTTTCAGTTTTAATTTATTCATCAGAAACAAGAAACTCATGACTACAGCTGTTGTTAAATTTGGATCAATTTACCATGTCTTATTTTTTTTAACCCCCTACATTGGATAAATAATGTTATTAACTTGCTTTATATATACAGTACTGTATATTATAAATAAATGTTTCTGTTCAGTGCCCTGAGATGACTTCTGTTGTAACTTGGCACTATATAAACTGAATTGAATTTTGTTTGTGCTTTCTCCTTAAAAATCTAACAAGGATGCTTTAATTATATTTAGTACAACTCCTGTAGTGTAGATCATGTTTAGAAAATATGTGTAAGAACCAAGTACATCCCAAGATACTGTAGCTTCTGGAGCAATAAGTTTAAATGCCAAGTCACAACATTTAAAGTTTCACTGTATGAAGTTATTCTATCCGATGATGTTTAAAAAAGAAATAGCAGAATAGTATATGAGTATGAGTGAAAGTTTTTCATTTGGTGTGCATTGTAATTAAATCACTTTCACAATCAAAACTTGATATGCAGCTGAAATAATTAGTTTACATTCAGTCAAAAGCAAATACTGTATGTGCTCTTTAACTTTAAAGGTTTTATGATCAGGACATTATAAAAAAAAATACATTTTACCTTTAATAGAATTAGTTCAGGATTTAGTTTTACAAATGCTGCTCTGCATTTTGGCTTTTGTTCTTTCTAAAAATGAGAGATAGTGAAATGTAGATCTGAGATAGTGTAAGAGACAATTTCTTTTTATCATTTGCAGAAAAGCTTACAATTAAAAGATAGTGACTTTTCTTTGTCTATATTTTTAACTATTTACAGGTTAATTTTCAAAAAAATAATAAAAAATTTAACTAGTGGACAAATCTTTCATCTGACAATAGATTTTAATAAAAAGAAATTCCATCCACTATCTTTACTCGCTTCTTCCTTTTCGGTTCATGAGGCTCACTGGTGCCCGTATCCAGTCATCACTGTGTGCGAGGCGGGGGACACCCTGGACAGGTCTCCAGTCCATCACAAAGTCAATTTTCAATAGATCTTATTTAAACACCTTTTTTTTTTTGTCGTGACAATTTTTCCATCCTTAAATTTTCTTAAAGCCTTCAAATACAGTATGTTTAAATTATATTTTGTCTTTAAGCTGTATGAAACAAACTTGCAAAAGCAGGACCACAAGACTAACTCAAATGAGTATTTATTGTTTGTACACCTTGCCAGTTAGTACAATTTCTAAATACAGTACAAGAAGCTGCTTCTGGTATGAGCATGAGCTTTATATATTTGTATTTATTCATAAAGTGATGTGTTTTACCTGAGAATACTGGAGATCTGGTTCAGTGTTTTCAATGTGTATTAAAATACAAGAACTGATGATTTAATCTGTTTTCTTATCATTCATAAAACCTTTATTGAGCAGAAACTTGTTTTGATTGCAACTGGACTGAGCATGTTTCAGTATGCTCAAAAACATCAGGTCAAATCAGCAGTAAAGGGATGTTAATGGAATGCAAGGTGTTACAACAGCTGCACAATATGGCAAAATATTTTTGTAAAAAAAAAAAAAC
Source organism: Hypsolebias coamazonicus (assembly GCA_032273985.1). Taxonomy (NCBI): domain Eukaryota; kingdom Metazoa; phylum Chordata; class Actinopteri; order Cyprinodontiformes; family Rivulidae; genus Hypsolebias; species Hypsolebias coamazonicus. The sequence continues at coordinate 6,969,461 of JAVCKU010000002.1, forward strand.
TGATGACCACTGAGCTCTTGCTGACCAGAGTCCCACTGGGACAAGTCTCCTCTTGTCATTACTGTCCATCGCAGCAGCACTGTCAGGCCTATGGGGCCAGTGTCCCGCTGCCTGACTGTGAGGCGTAGTGGCCCTGGGTTGGCAGTAGGGCTGGGAAAAGGAAGGGCTGGGACTGATGGCTGCTCGTCCTTCTCTTATGCCCTCATCCTTCCCCGCCCCCTCACAAAAGGCTCAGTCTTTCTTGGTCCCCTTGGCCTTTTTTATGTTTTCCTGACGCTTCTGCTTTTTCTTTTGCTCGCGGTCACGTGCCTCAATCATTTTGGCCAGCTTCCAGGACAGCAGAGCACTGGCGATGAACAGAGGGGTCAGAGCCAATATGATGGTGGTGAGGAAACCGTAGGGGTCTTTGGCAGCCCACTCCACAACATACTCTGCCCATGCTCGAACATCAATCATCCTGCTCGGCAACAACCCGGATAAATCAAACCTGTGAGCAACAGGAGAGAGTGGGACATGAACAGCTAAGAGGTGCAAGATGGATTACAAAATACAGAACAATTATCCACAAAACCAGCACCCACTGATGATAGTTCTAGGGATGTATGGCAATAAACAAAAACAGATCTTTCAGTTCATCATTTTCTGTATGTTCAATTTATAGCTATTGGCTGTTTGAGAATTTGTTGGTGATTAAGTACACTTTTGGGTCTGTCAAATTATTTTCTTTAACAATTGTTCCACTAAATAAGAACAAACTATGTCTTTGCAAAGGCTGACAGTAAAAATATTTATCTGGTACAAAAATATAAGAATAAAACGGTTCTATGCCAATTATTTTGTTTTATAGTCACAGCACTGGTTTGTCTTGTGGGTTTAGACATTTTTTTTTTTTTTACATTATAAATTAAAGCTATCAAACAAACTACATTTTTAGTTTCCTGATGCATGCATCAATAATCCAGGTAGAAAAAATCCCGAGGAACATACTTAACTTTTTTAGATACATTTTTAGTTTTTATCTATTAATCTTTATTTAAACAAGCAAATCCCATTGAGATCACATATATATTTTGCCAATGAAGCCTGCAAGTTTTTAGGATTTTAAAACTCGTATGTAAAAAGAACAATAGTAAAAAAAGAGAACTTGTTAGTTGTAACAAATTTAACCATGCATAACTTTTAAATTAGACACAAGAGGTCATCAAAATAATATTAAGCAAGTAAAATTGAAAAACAAAAATGATACAGCTGTTAGTTATAATTAATGCAACAAAAATATAGCAACAACAGTTGTACTGGTTAGTATTTTTTTCTAATTGCTTTCATTTGTCAAACCTACACATAAAACACGTTTTATTCAAATTTAAAATACATTTTATTTGCAATTTACAACCATAAAACTCAATGGAAGATCCTCACAGGAAGTTATTAAAACTGCTTCATTTCTGGGTTGAAGCCAATTGGATTCTTAGTCTTTATCAGAAAACTTAACATTAATGGCATAACATTGATTATCAAACTAAGCATAAAACAATCCAACAAATTTTAACTAAAACTAATATTGATTCTAGACATACCGTATGTAGCTCAAACTTAATCACTCGAGTGTTTTTTGAAACTATTTTGGGGAAAACACGTGATTTCAACTATCTTAATATTGTCTAAACAAATAAACAAATCGGAGAAGTAAAAATTTCAGTACAGCTAAACCTAAAAATGTTCTGACTGAAACCTTTCATGAGTTTTATCTGAAACACGCAAACTATGTCATTTGAAGGGGTTTTCTTTGTTTGTTTGTTTAAAGAAATTGGTATTGTTTTCAACGTGTAGGAAATTACCACCCAGCCTCCCAACATGCTAACGGCTAACTTTAGCATCACCCGCATAGCAGCTAGCATCATAACAATGGAAAGGCTGTTTCATATAGAGTTCTCGGACCGAGCCTTGTGGTAACAAAACAAAACCTAACATTATCCGTGAAATTACGTGTTGTGAAAATATTACTTTTAGCTCACAGGCCTATTAATAATATTGCGAGGCCTAACTTTAGGAGCTAATGCTCATGCTATATCGGAAGAGCGCACCAGTACTGCGTCTAATGTAAAACAAAAAACGCGTATTTTATATTTTAAAATTATTATAAAATCTTGCTGTAAATACTGAATAAACTTACCAAAGTGCAGAAGTTAGTGCTAGACCCAAGACAATAACCCAGCAGGACCTTCCCGATTGTTACAGGAAGTAAAGCGGTCGAATCATGAGGCGTTCATGTAAACCTTGAGAATGGGAAGAAAGCTCGTCTTTTTAAATCTACATTACAGTATTTGTTATGTTTATTTTTACTTTAAAGGGTTATCCATTCATAGAACTGATATACTGACGTTGTCAGACTCATGTCATTTTTTGCACTATACATTAGCGTTTTTGTTTGTTCGTTTTAAAAGTAACCACTATGAAGAGGATTTAAATAACCAAAATTATTTAGGAAGTAAGTCTGAATTCATTCTGGCAGAAGTGTTGTTGTCTTGTGAAGTTTCATTTACCAAGCTAAATTTTATCTATGTAAAAATTTAAAATAAACGAAAACATGTAGAAATTCTGTTTTTTACCATTATTTTGAATGCATCATGAGTTCTCGCTCGTGGTTGGATTAGATTGTTTTTATCCGCTCATGGGAAATGTAGTTCTTTGCTTTAGAAAAGCGACAATTCATATAAATAAAATTAAAAAATATAGCTCCTGTTGGATTTCAACTTGTTGTACTCCTTCATTTACATTTTTCAAAAGAATTGTAACAAAATTTTAGCTATATATTACAAAATCGGGGACCAGTTTAAAACAAATGCATTGTTTTATCCATCATAAATTTGTGGAGCTATCATTTCAGCAATGATCATATTTTTACCTTTTTTTTCCTCTATGTAATGGATTTGTTTATATTTAAAGAGTTCATATTTAAGCAACTAAAAAAAAGGCAAAATCTCAAAATATTTATGTTTCATTATTAGAATTTTAACAGAACTGACATATTACAATCTAGACTACAGTATTACTATAATAAAATGCAATAGATGGAGTTTAAACTGAATCATTTTATAGAAACATAATGGTTGTGAAAAGTTGTGGGGGGGAAAGTGGTTTATTTTATTTAAATCTAGAGAAAATAAAGTTTGGTTTTTGATTAAACTACTGTATTGTGAAAAAGCTCTGGTGGAGAAGAAAGCAGGGGAAGCAAATTTTAAAGCAAGAAAAAAGCAAAGCCTCCAGTGGCTCTCTGAGAAAAAAAAAAAAAGACTAACATAACAAAGGAGGACCTGCTGGCTTTGTGAACTTCCTGTGGGGAAGTATTGAAACCAAATCAGGTTAGGCCACATCTGCTCTGTCCATACGGCATGGATCACTTTCACAGTGGTTCAAAGGCCAGCCTTTTAGACGTACTCACAGAGGAAGGAGCGAGGCAGCTGGGAACACATGCAGCAGAGGACAGACACATTGCAAACACTCCTTCTGGTTTACCAGCATAGTTTGGGCCAACTTTATAGAGAAGTTAGAGGAAACATCCCCAAGGTGTTAGCCTTTTGCTACATTCTTATCATTCTTAGCTTCTGCTGTTTCAACAGGCATCAAGAGGAAGATGGGCGATGCAACCACACCCTCACCCCCTTATGACCATTTTACTTAAACAGAAGTGGGGCCCCCTTTTCATGATGCAGCTAAAGAAATATTGTTCTCAGAAAAAGGCGGAGAGTCAAAAACAAACAGAATTTTATGTTTTCTGGTTTGTGTGGCAAACTTCATTTATAAAATCAATAAGGTATTGAAGAATGCCTAACTTCATTTCAAGAAAAAAAATGAATGAACTGTGCCAAGTATCCTGAGTCGAAAGATTAAAGTACATGTCAGTCCATTGATCAGCAAGAAACCTAGTTATAAAATGTTTAAATCTATAAAATGTTTCAGTTTAAATGTACTAATTGTGATGTCATGAAGAAATTCATAACGTATAGAACTATAATTTGCTTTTTTAAATAATTTTGGTGATGTTTGTGACCTTAAATTAAGAAATTGTAAGCAAATTTTGTAATGGGATGCCAACTACTACATTTGTTTTACATACAGAAACAAGGTCAAGGTGTCTTTACTGTCATTCACACCACTATGTACACAGGATCCCAGTTACATCCAACAAAAATACAAATTGTAAAGAAAAACTGTAGTGGGATTTAAGATACGAACTAAGAAATACGCTAAACAGCAGAAGTGACTGAAAACATGTCGATGAGGGTGACGTCCTTGGAGGAGCTGTTTGGGATGGAGAAGTCTAACAATTTATTATATTTGGTATTTACTCTCAAATTTGTTGCATTTGCTGCAAGTATGCATGACAAAAGTGCTTTGTTTACATTGAGTGCATACCTGCATTTCAGAATTTTGTGTCAATATTTTAACATTGCAGTATTTAAACAAGGAAAACTTTTAAAGTTTATTTCATAGTTTACAAAGTTCAAAATAAAAAGTTAAAAAAAACTATGTTACGTTCTATTTAAGATTATTTTGTAACCTTTCAGGGAGCTTCCTTCCAAGATTAATCTTTTTTTTTTTTCACATAGAATGAAACAGCTCATAGTAGCAACTGAATGACTCCTTTTCAATAAATATAAAGAGCCACATGTTTGATTAACAGACTGATGTGGTGTAGTAAGCCAAACATCTGACCTAAATGGCTGATGTAACCAAAGAGGACAAGCATGTCCCACTCCATATCTTCATGTTCCTCCTCCTCCCACGGTCTTTCATTCCCTGACAGCTGAAAGTCTTTTTAAACCTAAGCCTCAAAAACAACCATCAGAGCGGTTGTTGAAGAAGCTGAGCCCGGGGTGACTGCTCAGGCTCCAAAGGGGAAAAAAAGTCAGTTTTCTTGCCCCCTTTTTACCCCTGTGGGAAACTGCTAGGCCGCCCCTGGATTAAGTCCCCGCCTTTAAACTCATATGAGAAGGGAACTTCAAAAGCCGTCGGCCGCCGGGGCTCCGCCCTCGCGCTCGCGAACGGCTTCACAAAGGATTTGCCGACGTTCGGGAATTCCGCCTCCAGTTCCTTTTATAGCGCCACTCGTGCGCTGGCCGCGTTCCAAGGCCCCGCCCATCCCGGTTACTTTGACAACACAAAGGGACTTCACGGAACTCGCAGACTCCGCCCACCGCCCCAAATAAGGACAGCCTCTCCATGTACGGCGAACAATCGGTGCGAGAGTGCCCTTTTTCTCTTCCTTATCCCGTTTATATGATCGGAGAGGAACTGCGCTTCAGGTTGGAAGCGGTGCGATCATGGCCGAGCGAGTCCCGCAGCCCCCGGCCAAGCGGCTCTGCTGCCGGCCCGGCTACAACTCGGCGTGTAGGCAGGGGCAGCGGGCTGGAGGAGTCCCGTGCGGCGGCGGCGCTGGGTCCGCTTCGGGAGCGTCTGGAAACGGGAAAACGCACCACCCCGAATCGCTGCTCGACATCGCGGCGCGCAGAGTCGCGGAGAAGTGGCCGTTCCAGAGGGTGGAGGAGCGGTTCGAGCGGATCCCGGAGCCCGTCCAGAGGCGGATCGTGTACTGGTCGTTTCCGAGGAGCGAGAAGGAGATCTGCATGTATTCCTCGTTCAACGCCGGCGGGGAGGAAAGTGGATCTAGCGGTGACAACAACGACGAGACTCAGCTGCCTTTCCTGCGGGGTGTCACTCTGTTGGAGGGTGGCTGGGTGGACAACGTATTGCAAGTCGGTGAGTGGACTAAAGCGTGAACAAAAAAGCAAGGGATCGAGCTGTAATCAACAAAAACATTCTCTCAGTTCGCATTTTCCGCGGAGACATCCCAGACTAAAGGGCTCGTGTTTGCTCTGCCTGCTGTAAACAATGCGGGGTATTTTAAAGCCCAAACCCGGAGTGGAAGCCCACTTCTTGTTTTTAACCACTGATCTGTGCGCACTGAATTGCCCCCGAGCAATTCCAATTGGAAGCTTAGGACTTTGTTCCTATTTTTGTGCCTTTCCAGCTCTCCATGCCCCCACCAGTGGGTACGCAGACAAAAGCCCCCTATATCGTTTCACCGCTGGCTAAATAGACGATATTTAGAAAGGGTGGGAGGGACGGTGATTTAAAGCCACAGTGCTTCTATTTTGTTTGCCAAACACCTTTGTGAGACACACTGAAGCTTTTCTTTAGCCTCCCCCAACATTCATTTTAAAAGCCCAAGCTGAATGCACCCATAAAGACAAAAGAGGGAGTCCCCCCCACACCTTGTCTTTCAGATGCATTTTTGTGGTGCACACCTTGAAGTAAACAGAGGTGCTCCAGGCTCAGAAACCCCCCTGCTTCTTGCCTTTCTGCCTGCCCTGTCTTTTGCCAGAGCCAGAATATTTCATTGCATTCGTCAGTGCAATAGACTCAGCTGTCAATCCGACTCCCCACCCTTGGAAACGGTTCAGGATTCTAATCCCATTACCCTCCCCAGTTCATCTGAATCTTAATGCATTCTGTAAACAAGATTTTATGCATGATCTTCCTCCCTCATCCGCTCCATCTTTCTCCCTGGTCTCCCCCCCTCTTCCTCCTTCACTTCTTGGCTTACTATCCACCATCGACCCCCACTTTCCAAAGAATCTGAGGAGATGGCTTCAGCTCTTGTGGGCTCAGAGAATGTGCAGTGCACAATAGTAGCCATGGAGCAGACAGACAGGCAGGCTCTCCCTCCCTCTCCCTGGCCTGTTTACCAGATTCCCCAGCATTAGACTCATTTGTGTGCTCACTCGTTTGGGGCTTCAGGAAGCCGAGCACTGAAATAAAAAGAGGTATGAGGCGTCACTAAGCAGATATGCGTGTGCGCGCTTTGGAAAATGGTGACAAAGAGGGGGAACGGGGTGGTTTTCTGTGGCTATTTGTGTGCAAGCGTGTGTATGTGTGTGTCAGTGTGTGTGTGTGTGTGTGGGGGGGCTTGATAAACACGGGAGAGGGGCTGTGCATGTGTCTGTGTGTGTGCCTCTTCGTCTGCATGGGCTGTCAGTCTCGTCCCGCATGCTCACAGAGAGTGGAGGATGACAGGCGTGCACACAGCAGGAGGAGGGCATGCTATGCTGATTGCAATTTTTGCCCCAGAATTTCTTCAATTTTTTTTCTAACTGGGGAAGATAAAGCCAAGGAAGAGCAAATGATAAATAAAAGATGCAATCTACTCCAGGGGACAGGCAGCCACTGGAGGATGAGGGCTTAAAAGCAGGGCAGCTTGGGGAGCGAGGTGGGGTTGTGGGGGGTGCTGTCAACCACATCACACACCACATGTATTGGCCCATCAAACACATACAGTGGGCCTGGCCTGAAAAATATAAATGCAGGGTAATTGTGAGGATGGGTAAGCATGTGCACACATGCCTGGCTTTGTGGCTTCTGCGTGTTGGTGCTGTCACCAGGATGAGATTCAGCGTTGATGATGAAAGACAGGAGAGAATAGATGAGCGGGTTATTGTGTAAGGAGGGGAGGTGGGAGCTAATATACTTGAATGGATCTGCTGTTGCTGTATCCCTCTGCTTCCCCTCCACCTCCCTCTCCCAAGTGAGCAGCTATAAAACTCTCCATATTTACTCCCCTAAGGCCAACTACCACCCCCCCCCCCCCCCAGTCTCCTGTGATTATTCATCTTTTTCTCAAAGACATTAATCACACACTTTTTCCTTTTTTTTTTTTTTTTTGGCTCCATCTCTTTCCATACATCAGTGTTACAGACGGGAGAGATGTGGGGTGGGGGGGAGGCACTTTAAGGGAAGAGCAATAGATCGGGTGTTATCAAGAAAAAGAGGGGAAGCCTGGAGGGAGAATGTGGGTGGAAAATGCAAAAGAGGAAAAGAGGCATTGAAATGGTGATTGCAAGTGAAGGGGATGTATGAAAGTAAAGAATGAAGCTCAGAAATGGGGAGAGAGTGAGATAGATGGCTTGTTCTTTCTCCCATTGCGAGCTCATCTGTTCCAATGCCAGCCTTCGGGATAAATATTCATATATGAATGCAAGTGTTATCTAGCAGTCCACTGCTCCTCAGCTATAAATACAACCCAGGTTCAACCCCCTCTCCCTTCTGTCGTATCGCCAATGAATTTGTCACCTGCTGAACTGGTAGGGGAAACACATACCTCAAGTCGTATGAAAAGGTTCTGTGTGTAATAATACATGAAAAACTTTAAATGAATTGAATTAAATATGCATGCCCGCTTTGGAGGAAGCAGTCCCATAACGGCAGCTTGTCTGCCACGTAAAATTACATTGTTTCTAGCTGATCACAGAAACGCCAGCAATTCTCAGCGGCGTGCCAAATTTCACTTTCCTTCAGCGTGTCAGTCAGATTGTGCGCTGTGTGATAGCACAGCATAATTCACTGGTAACGAAAACTTCCAGACCTGCATGTTCTCATCGCATCATCTGTTCTCTCCAGTCCCTTTTGTGCCGTTTGGACTTATTGGCTCATCACTCTGAAAAGAAGGCTAGCATTACTGAGCCCTGTCCTCTAATTATAGAATTCTAATCCTATGGTTCTAGCATGGCATGACAAAGCATGTTTGCACTTCATTACCCTCTTTCCTGTTTCCAGTCTGGGTCAAGTCCATCCCCTCTGGTCTCATTTGTTCAAGACGTAGACGACCATGCTCCTCCTTCTTTTGACCCTTCATTTCCATGTTTCTAACTCCTCCCATCTCGGGCCACAAGTCTTTGTTCTTAGAGATTAAAAAATACACAACACTAACTGCCCACACACATCACCACCACCTTGTTCTTACGCTCCTCTTACCGTAAGCCCCTCATCCCCTAGGAATGACATACTGATGCCTGGCATATGTCGCTTTCTGCGATGTCATTAGCGTAGGCTACGTGCTAGAGCCTATTTATCCAGTTCTCCTTGTTAAGCTAATTTTTACACATGAGACTGCATGTCATTTTATCACGCCACTGCCCCAAATCAGAGTGATGAGGTGGACACTTTGAGGCTGCTTTAAATTCCAAGTACAGCGAAAGTAGATACGCATATCTCGTCGACTATTTTTGGTGTATTTTCCACGGTGGTGTTGCTGGAGAAGATAGGCCTATAATATTTTGCTTCTCCCCTGCCCAAAATATCATTGCATGTCCATGGTAGTCATGCCTGTTTGAGTGTGAATGTCATCCTCCTCTGCTCCACCTATTTTAGAGACAAACCTGTGTGTGTGTGTGTGTGTGTGTCTGTTTTTTGCATCTGCATGCTCATAATTCAGGTTAATTTGCTCACGCTCTGCAGAATCTTAATTAGGTTTCTGTGTCTTCTACTCCTGTTCACCATCTTTTCATCATGATGTCAGTGAAAGAGTGCAATACCATGCGGGTGCTTCCCCTTTTTTTTTTTACCCATCTGTACATAGATGACGAAACTCATCATGTGAACTAGGCAAAAACTTATATTCAGTCTTTTAGCAAGTGAAATGGTAGAGCAACGTGTTATTTAACGTCTTTATGGTATACGATAAGCTCTGGTATGCTCGGGCTAAACTGTAGCAATGCCTGCCAGTATTTACAACACAAAGACAACACCAACAAAGCAACAACAACAAAAAAGATTTTGTAAACACTAGTGAGTCTTTGTGTGAAAAAGCAGTAAGCCAAATCCAAGGAGACGTTTGTGCCACTTCTAAAGCTAAAACATCTCAAAACTTCTGTCAAAGAACACACTCAATCACACACACACACACATTATTTTTTTATTTGCAAGAGCCTTCAAATGTCCTCTCGCGAATCCACATTGACATTTAAAGCATTTTGTCCGCAAAGACCCAGATTTTAGGATGCCAAACGTAAATCTTGCTAGAACACGTCCTCTTCGAGATCCTGCCAGGCTCTGCTGAGTTTTGTGATGGGTGAGGGCTTTTTCTCCGTGTTTGTGTGTGGGCTGTTTCTTTTCAAGTGGGTGGATCTGGTTTTATTTTCCTGTTAGGGTAGAGCGTTCCTTTATCTTTTTACAATGCCCCGTTGAGAATGAGCCCACATGCCTACCACCAAAGACAAGGAGACGGAGCGCTTCCAAACATGCTGTTGGTGTGTGGGAAACCCATTTGTTTGTCAGGAGGCTTAACTTGTGACTTAGGACTGAAGAAGTGCTGACACAATGTTACTCCTGGCTGCGAAAAATCTGTCCTAACAGAAAGGTTTTTATTAAAACACGGGGGCCAAGATGGGGTAGAGGCAGGGCAGCCAACTCGGGACCCAAAAGTCCCAGGTTTGATCCCCAGTCATTGCACATCTCGTGGTGTCTCTGAGCAGGACACCCTATATCCAATTGCTCCCCGGGCGCCTTCAATAGCTGCCCACTGCTCCACCTGGGGGTGGATGAGTTAAGTGCAGAGCCAGTTTCGCCATTGTATGGGAACATACAATGATGACAACACATAACACATTATTATTACTAAAAGAAAAAAATGAAGAGCAGGATTTTTCGAGGAGTCTGAAAGTTGACCTAAAATCAGGTGAACTGATACCATCTGTTGATGGAGCAATCTGATCCAGGATCTGGAGCCTCAGGTCTCCCCTTAGGCATGTGACTAACCCTGAGCTTGTATCGTCATGGAAACATGGCCGTGCCTAGAGCAAGTGTAAACATCTGGCTGTCTAAACAAGAGGGGCACCAACTGCATGGGTGTGAGGAGGCTTTAGAGAACTTGTCCTCTCTTTCTGGCTGTGTGTATCTGACGGGGTGAGAGAAACAGATTCCAGGCCTTTGTCCGGTTATGTTGGCCGAATGGAAAGATGAAAGGATATCTTTCAGCTGTGGTGTAATGGAAACACAATTAACTTGGTTTTTCTTTGTCTGGAAAGTGTGTCCACTCAGGCAGATGTGTCCTCACAAACGTTGGACAAAATATATTGTTTTGTACGCTACATATCGTTCAGGATTTTCATTTTACCAGAGCTTTTGTTTGTTATGTAACACTGCTTTGTGCTAGATAACATCTGATGCCTTGTGTGCGAGCAGATTAAACACCGTTTTCAAGTTCAAGTCAACTTTTTTGTCATTTCCGTCACATGTGGTACATGAGGTGGAACAAAATTATGCACACAGAGTCCCAGTTACTCCAAAAAATAGCAAAACATAATAAAAGAAACTGTAAATATGATCTTAGATATACGCTAAACAAACACCAACCGGTGCACTAAAAGATCTTATATATACGCTAAACACTTAGAATGTAAAACAATACGGCGTAACAACAGCAGCCCAAACATGAGTCTATGTGAGCAGATGGGTATGTATGAATACAGCAGCATGGATAATCAGCAGCACAGATAAGTCACTTATCATTTCACATTTTATTATCAGTTAAATATATTATTTTTCTCCAAAGGCAGAGTCTTTTAGGGGTCATTGTAAATCAAACGTGTTTTCATTACTTTCACAACTGGTCCAAGGTGTACTCCACCTCTCACCCAATGACTGCTAGAGTTAGCCACCATGACTGCATGGAAACATGGGAAAAGAAAACGGATGGGTGGCTTTTATTTTACAAGAGAAGTGGGAAAAGATAATGGATGGATGGACTTTTAACTAAAGTTCAGTTTTATAAAGACAGCTATGAACTTTGACCAGTAATAAATGGCATTTCCAGCAGGTCCAATGTTTGTTTTTGCCTCAGTTTTAAACTCTAACCATGTCAAATTCAAGGTGTGCCTTTAGATAAGTTTTTTGTCACTCTGGAGCATAGCCTCCTTTAGCCATTCTAACTATATCCAGCTACAATCATCTCCCATTCTTCACTTTTTTTAAGTTTTTTTTCCCAATATATACCATTGGACCTTCCTGGCATTCCCAGCAAAAAACAGCATTCCCTTTTTCCAGTTCATCCACCTGACTGGAGCCAGCTTCTGTGCTATTTCTGGATCCAGACATAGCTTCCTCCTTTCCCCTCTTAAATCATCGTTCTCAGGTCCAGACCTAAGCTGCCTTGCATTTGCCACAGCTTTGCAGCCATCACCCAAAGACTTTTCTTCATAAATGACATTGCACACCATTACAGGCTGGGAGGGCAGTGTACGTTGGCTCTTGTTTGAGTAAACCAGCTAAAGTAATAAAGTTCAAGTTTGATCTCTGTAACGTCTGTCTCTGTTACGGTCTGGCTTGTCTTTTGTCCCAGACTGTGGCTGCTGGGCGTGTGTCAGCACAGCTCCTCGGCTGGCTGGCTCTGTCTAGGAGCCGCTGCCCCTCTCGTCCCTGTCAGAGAGTGAAGCACAGCAAGCAGGCGATGGAAGGGCTACTAAATTCACAATGACAAGGCCCCTATTAAAAGACGTTTCTTCTATTTCATTTAATGACTTTTATTACCAGCACCTCCTCGCTCTTCGATTTGGCAATAATAACAACGAGGTAATGCAGCGCTCAGCATTCTCCTGTCTGATTTCCCGTTTTTTTTATTTTAATGAATTCCTCTTTGCACCAATGAGGTGCTGAAATAAGCACAAAGCCTAATACTCTGCTAACTGCAGGGAAGGGTTTAATGTGCCGGTATGTATAATGCATCTGTTCGTGTGCAAGCCTTACATATATGTAAAAGAACACATTGTAGCGTGCCTACTTAAAATGACACAAATGTCAGTACTGCTGCCGAACAGAACCTCAGTGCAGTTTGGTCAACAGCTGTTTTCCTTCAGAAGCCAAACAGCTTCAGAGTTGACGTGAATTAAACAGTTACTAAGGTTCTAATTAGAAAGGTATTTCTAACCAAGCTTTGCTCCTAAATTTTGAGAGACTGTTATAGATTTATCTTTTGAGGTTCTTTCAAACTTCTTCAGAACTAAGTAAAGTCAGATTCCTTCTGTTTACTTGAACTGTGCTCGTGTGTTTGTATGACTCTGTGTGCTAATGGCTCAGCAAGGGTGTTTATGAGTGTGTCAGGCTGAATAAAGGTGAGGCATGCACGGTGATAAGGCGGCGGATGACATTCCCGTCTGTCATCTTTCTCGCCCTATCTCTTTCTGCTGTTGCAGGCGCACACTTTTGCACACTTTTCAGATGTACGCTTGCTTCACGTTCCCAGGGCACCTCTAACTAGGCGCCGTAGAACAAACAAGAGCTGGGGCTGAGGGTTTACCTGCCACTGACCTCTATTACTCACACACTCTCTGATAGAGGTGTTCACTCATTGACTAGTCCCTCCCTCTGTTATTGAGCTGGCCCAGTTTTGACCTCCTCACTTGACCCACAGGAATTTACAGAAGTCAGAGGTCAATCTGGTCAGTCTGCCCCTCCTGTGGCTGATTACTCAGCTTGGAAGACGGTGTCATGCTTACATTATTGTTTTTCAATGAAAAGCACATGACCAAAGGCAAAGATCGGCTGCATGATTGAACGTGTGTTTTGCACATCTTTCTCACCTGAGAGTTCGCTCTGTCAAAGGACAAAGCTTATACCCTGTCCTTTTGTGGAACAATCTGGAATCCGAGCCAGATCGAGAGGAGAGGCGGTGTTACCTCCCCCTCCTCGTTTCTTGTCTGGCAAGCTCAAGTGCCATGTGAGCGTTGTACTGTAGAGGAGGAGGCCCTGAGAGTGGAAGCTGCCTCTGGCTGTGCCTGGTCCAACGATGCCGTGGCTGTGTGGCATGTGAGACACGCATTCATTGCTCTGTGGCAGAGCTGGGCTGAATAGAGTTAGAAAGGCTCTCCAGGCATGAGAGCAATGGAGACAAAGAGAATGAGGGAGACTCAAAAAAAGAAGGAGGGCTAGGATTTCAACTGATGAGGGAATTTAGTTTGCCTTTCTAAAGAGTTTTGTCTTTAAGAACTTTTTTCTTTTTCTTTGCTTTCTTGCTTGCTTTTCTCTTGCTTCCCTTTCATCCTCTTATTGTCTTTTGCTTCTCCTCCTGATCACTTCATACCCATTCCCATCCTCCATTCTTTTCATGTGCTCTCTTTTTGTGTTTACACGTTCTCAGGGTCTCTGTTTCCCCTCGTCTTGATTTTCCAGTTTCATTTACCAAACCGTGCAACAGAAACTCATTGTATTTACACTGGCCCTATCTAGATGCAGCGTGTTTGCAAATGTGTGTCCCATGTCTACACTCCAAAAACAAAGCTAGCTGCCTTGCTAAGTCTTGCGCTGAGTGCTCACAGCCTTTCTCCAGACCTCAGGGGCTATTCCTGTTACTACACCGAAGATCTGTTTTATCACTGGCTAGAATTATGAGAAAAACTAGACTTGGCCTATTTCCTGTGGTGTTTTATTTCCCGCAAGTTGCTAAACAATCGTAAATTAAAATGTTATCCCATCATAATTTTAATCAGTGCATCAGCTGCACAGATTTTTTTTTGTTTTGTTAAAAAAACTCTTATAAACATTTAGCCTTTTTAGCCGCTTGCATTTTTAGGAGGGTACTCTGAAAAGGGCAGTGATGGTTTTCTATTTGAATGGTTACTGGGTAAACAAACACGATTGTATCCATGCCATGTTTTGAAGAAAACGGGATTTCCCCGAAAGGTGAAGTTGGCATGGGATCTGACATTTGTAACTTGGCATTGTTGAGGACGATTGTCTGCGATCGTGCGTGTTTGTTCCGATTTGTCTGCATTTTTGCCACAAAACTCACTATATGTTTGCCTGGCCGTCTGGGTTGCCATTAGGCGACTAGATGTCCCTCTTGGGTGGCTATATCATTTTACCCCATACCCCCTTCACAGCCAGTGACAGCCCCAGCCCAGGGAGACGTGGGTAATGGTCCTCTCTGATGTACACCCTGACTCAATTGAACTGGATGGCAGACACACGCCTAAAATAACAAAAGCAGGGGAAAGACAGAGCGGGGACTGAGTGGGAGAAAGGGAAGGAAGGAGCCAAGCGATCGATAAAGCAGGGACACATTGCCTAATAAAGATTTATTTCTTTTTCTCCCCCTCGCCATTCGCCTCGGCAGGGCAGAGAGGGGGAGGAGAGAATGTGATTAGTGGTCTTCTTCTCCCAGGGTGCCTCTGATAGCATGTGCGTGCATGGCAGTGTGTTTGCCTCAATGCGTTTTGTGTATTTTTACATCTCTCGTGTGTTTATCTCGTGCGTCTGTCTCTCATCCCAAGAGCAAAGGGGGTTAAAAACAGCCTCTGTCGTTTGTTTGGCCAGCAGTGGCACAAGCAGCTGCAGCTGTGTCCCTGCCCCGATCTCTTCCTGTCAGCTAATATTTAGGTAATCTTTGGTCTGGGACCTATGGGACTGGCCGGAGCTCCTGGTGCCCCATCCATCTCACACTGATCTATATTCCACGCTGGATCCCTGTGCCATTAACCACCACCGAGGGGAAGATGGAGCCACAGAGAGGTAGAGCGAAGAGGAAAAGGGCAGATGGGTGGAGGGAGAGCTGTAGAGAGACAAGAGAGTGATGGAGAGGAAGCAATAGAAGGAGGAGGGGAGCTGTCTCCCATCTCAACACTAAATGAGAAGTAAAGGAGAGGAGGTGAGCCAGCTATTCTAGCCACAGCAGAAATGTCTACCACTAATTCAGAGGATAAGTCTGTGCAAGGAAAGTGCACTCCATTGTGTTTGTTGTTCTATTTAAGAACGCACAACTCCTTTTTAATTTCCTGGATGCTGTCTTGACCAAGTCTTTTATACTTCTGTGGCATTACTTCAACATATACATGTATATATATATTTTTTTTTTTTTCCACGTGGATGTTTAAATAAAAACAGGTTTGCGAGTGGAGCAGGATAACTGATAAACAGAAGCAGAATTGCAGGAATGAGCGAACCATTTGTAAACGAGTGGGCCACTTCATTGATATGCATTGTGTAGTTCTGAGGGGATCCACCTGCGAGGGCTCTAAGTGCTGAGTCATACACTAAAGACTAAATGCTTTTATCCCAGATGCATGGCCCATCTGAATGGAATATAATAGGCTGTAAAGTGCTTTGCAAGCAGTGGCTGTTTGCCCCATGGAGAACCCTTGGCCCTCGTTTTTTCTGCACCCTTCTCTAAACCTCATCTCACCACATTTCTGGCAGGAAATTGTGTATTTTGTTCTGCTTTAATGGCAGCATTATTATGAGAGTTGGTCTTTTTTTTCTTGTTCTTGCAGTTCATTTAGAGAGATGTGTTTGATTTCACTTCTTCCTCTCAGGCCTCCCATATCGTCCCCCTTCAGTCGTGTGCGATCCCTCTGCTGCTTTGCACGCATGTGTTTGAATGTGGGCACCTGTTTGGGGATGGTTGTGTGTATGCATGTGTGTGTGTGTGTGTGTGGGTGATGAGGGTCATGCCTGCAGGTCGTGCGTAATGAATAGCAGGGCTGTTGTTGAGGCACAACTGGTTGAAAAGGCAGTAGCCAGAGAATAGTTCACCAGTGACGAAAGCCGAGGAGGTGGAGGATGGACGGATGAGTGCAGAGAGAGAGAGAAAAGGAGCAGTAGAGTCGCTGAGGAAAGAAGAGAAGAGTGGCCATAGAGCCAGCGAGCCTTAACCACCTTCTGTCAGTCTGTCTGCTCTCAGTGCTGTTTTCTCTCTCACAGGAATCTAATGGCTTTTCCACTGTCCACTTTCCAAACCTCCACCTCCCTCTTCCTCACTCCTCTTCCTCCTCTCCCTCTCTATTAGTGCTATTTTTTCCTTACTTATTCCTCTCCATCTCCTCTCTCTTGGCTAGTTAAACAGTCTCTGTGCCGTCTTCCGCTGCTACCTCCCCTCCCATTCCTGCTTTGCGTCCTTCCAGCTGTTGGCCAGGAGAACAGCTGACTAAATCTAAAGCTGGGGCCCCTGGCTCTGTCCCAGGCTCCAACCCTAGCTCTGCCACAGCCTCCCCCCAGTATCTCGACCTCCCCCACCCACCACCCTCCTTTCTTTGCTTCGTCCTCTGGCCTGCAGCCCCAGCTCAGCTCTGGCCCTGCCTCTGCTCGACTCTGCAGCGGTTCCCTCCATCCCGCCTCATGGCTGAAGAAGCCTCAAAACCCCTCGTCCCATAAGCCTGCCCTCTTTCGCTCTTTATTTATTTCTTCCCCCCTCTGCTTTTTGTTCATGCATTTGCTCTCCCTCCCCCTTCCTTCCTGCTCTGACAGGCTTGTAGCTGGGCCTCTGGTGCTGTCCCAACATATCTGGTCTTTAGGCCTCATCCAGGCTGGCTGCAGTTCAGTTCTCTGGCTCCATTCGTCAGCCACTGTAGCCAAGCATCTTTCTCTCTCCGACTAGTCACTGTAGCTCACTGGGACTCGCTCTACTCAAAGCAACACTCGGTTTGTACATTTGGTGAATTCTGGCTCAACACTTCCTACAGATTCTCAGGCTCCATATGTGCCTCTTTGTTTCCGCTGACTTTTGTTCCTCTGCATCTCTTTAACTTGAGCCGGCAGACTCAGCCCCGGCACAAACACAAATGCTCAGCGCTCCCAACGTGATTCCAGCGAGAGTGCAAAGCATATGACACATGATTGGCAGCAGGGAGAGGATGGGGAAAAGCTGTGAAAGGAGGAAATGGGCCTTGTCACTTCTCCAGACAAGCCGGGGGCTCAAGTTTGATCGCTGCCCAGGGATGGGAGCCTTTGTCCCTCCTCTCCGACCTCTGCAGCTGTCAGAGCGAGAGTGCAGGCTTGCGTGATTAGGTGCAGGCCCAGGTTTTGCCGTCACTCTCACAAGCAGACGTCAAGCATAAAAGACACATGTCAGAGCTCTTCATTTTTTCGACGTCCAACTGCTCTGCTGAGCGACTGAAGGCTGACCGGATAAAGTTCAGAGTGTACCCCTTAGCTACGCTGAGATGCACGATTCCATTTGATTTAAAGTGGGACTGTAGCTTTTCACAGCCCCTTCCCATCTGTCTCTCTCTTATTGTCTTGGTTGTTGTTGCCATATTTTGCTTCTATGTACGGTACACGCTTGGAGAAGAAATTGGGGAGCAACAAAAGTTTTTTCTGTTGACTGACATCTGTAGGATGATGAAAGCAAATCACAATGTGCCAGGTCTTCAAACGTGCTCGTGTTCCTGTGTTAGTAGGCAACAGTGCAGAATAGCAATTCTCAATATTCTTGCCAATAGGAAGGAGAAAATGAGGTCAACGTTCTTTGTCAAAAAAAAAAACATTGACCGAAGAGATCAAGGGTGACCAAATGAGAGACTAAATGAGCAGGCTTATGTACGTCAACCATATCAAACTCTTAATTCGTTTCATTCCAACGAGACCTTTGATGCACCTGATTCTGCGAGGATCCTTTATGGACTTGTGCAACAGTAATTAACTAAACATAGAAGCCAAGCAGAAGTAAGCAGCTTTGTCATGCTCTCCTAACCTTACAGGCTATTTCCTCTGCCTTCTCAGTTTTATCCTTCGTCTCGTTCAGGATGGCACCCATTGACTGCCACTGACCTAATTTGGGCAAATTTCTCTGACCTACTTCATGGTTGAATGCTGACTTGCAGCGGGAGGTGATTCTCTCACACCCGGGGATCTCAAAGTGCAACCATATAGTCAAACGTAAAGAAAGAAACTGGCTTTTTTTTTTGCGTGTGGTTTCAGAGGTGACATAGTTCTTCACTTCACAAGTCACTCAGGAGACATAATCAGCATAATTGCACGAGGATGTGGTTATTCACCAGTCATCTGTGCAAATGTTAATTTGAGCAAATTTTATCAAACGTCTGGAGAGTTGTTGAGCATACAGAGGATGGATCGCAAACATGGCAATTCCTTTACAAAGAAAGAACAGTAGCCATAGTGATCTCCCTTCCTTTGCTAAACTACTTAAAATTATTTTCCGGGTCGCCGTATTTTTCGATGCAGGTTTAATTTCTTAGTCGACTGGACGTTTTCACCTCTGGAGGGCTGCAAAAAGGTTGTCACGGTTGGATCAGTCATCCTCTTTATTGTTGCGACAGATAGTAATAAACTTGTCATCCTGCAGCCTCCCACAAGAACGTGACATTTCGAGGCAAGTCTAACCTGAATCCGTCTTTCAGTTACGACCAAGCGTTAGTCTTTGTTAGCTTTTATGCAGCCATGCTCCAATTTGTTTGACAAAGAACCAGAAAGGTGTTTGCGTTTTATGAACGTGCGTGTGTATATATGCCCTGTTTTTCTGTGTTTGCCCAAATCTTCGAGGGTTGTCTCCCCCAACAAACGCAGCCCCCTGAATGCAAACACTCACCCGCACATACAGAACCACACGGGGCGGATATGTGTTGTCATGGCAACACATACAGATGACAACAAAAGAATAGGGAATATTGTCTCCCTCTTGTCTAGCAAGGTGCAATTTATCTCAATGCAACCTATGAAAGGCAGCTATTTACATGAAACAAGAGCTGTTCCAGGGAAATAGAGGTCTCTCTGAAGGTTTTGATGTCAGCTGCCTGCTTTTAGCTTGAGAGTAGAAACCTTAACCATGTAGAGAGGGGGAGAGGAGTAAGAGCTGTAAACTCAGTTCCCTCATGTGGCTGCAGCACTTCACCCTGAAAGTCTCTCATTGTTTCCCCTCTGTGCGCTCGCAGAAGGCCAAGCGTAGCGTGTGATTTCAAATGCTCACAGTTTGCGCAATCCAGCCCTCTTGCCTTATAACTTATCCGTAGGACCTAACATCAACGTCAATATTTACAGGAATAGCCTGCAGGCAAGCGAATCGACCACCTCGATTCAACAGAGACATGCTCAACCTTTCTCTCCCCTCACCCTCACTTGTCCTTATCCTGGTTATTCCCATTCTTCAGCAACAGCCAGACAGACAACCAGGTCTTGAAGAGATTTTCCTTTGTTTTGTGTTTGTGTGTATAGACAAGGTGCATCCTGTGTACACATGCGCTAGATCACCGACAGGACCATGGTTTTGATGCGGGCTGAACGTCTCTTTGAGAGATCCTGGATGACGCGTGTCAAGTGATATTAAATGTGAGAGAGCCTCTATTTCTCCCTCGCCGCCCCCACTCGGTGCATCCTATCACCATGGAACGTGTCTTCTATGGTTAGTGTGAGCTATGACACTTTTCACTGGGGCTTTAAAGGTGCGGAAGGACACATCGGATGCACGAGGCCTCACTAGACACTTTGGCCTACATAAGCTCATAAGCTGTTGGAAGATCAGCAGATATAGCACCTGAAGACAATTCCTGTGCTGCGTTACACATACAGTGTTCATGGTAATTATATAATCTAGGGATGCACAATATTATCGGCATGGTATCGTTATCGGCTGATATTAGCTATTTAAGTTAAATATCGGACATTCCATCAAAATAACCCACCAATATAAAAGGCTTCTAAGTTAATTTTTAATTTAAGAAACTGTCAAGTATATCTTATAATGCACTACTACTTATGCCCTTTTCACTTGTCACTTGTGAACAGGTTGAGTTTAGATTTGTGAAAAATTACAAATTTGCACTGTTCAAGTGTTGTTGTTGTGTTAGAGAGAGTAAATGTCATGAATAAATTTGACATTAAACATAATCCAAGTTGAAGTGTTACATCATTTTCAG
>JAVCKU010000002.1:7037993-7049289 GCA_032273985.1 Hypsolebias coamazonicus
TGATGCATGCTCAATAATCCAGGTAGAAAAATCTAAAAAAGTTAAGTCTGGTCCTCTGGACATTCAAAAAAACAAAACAAAACAAAACAAAAAAACTGTATGAACATTTTGTCTTTCATCCGAAAGAGGTGGGCGGGGCTTATATTCAGGTGCGCTCAACAGTCCGGAAATTACGGTAAGTACTGTACAGTGGATAGACTCCAGTCATGAATCGATCTTCTCCATTGACTTTCACTGGTTGGAGGTTTGGGATGTTCAGAGTCAGATCCAGCTTGTCCTGATGATTGTTTTCTTTTTTCACAGGATCATTTTTATCCAACAGTGTTCACATGAAGCTGCAATATTATCATCAAGATAAGCAAAATTGCTGCTGTCTCTGTAGGAAATGTATTTTTCACATCTCACAAACAATGTAAACAGAAGTGAGGGTGTTGTTGTGGGTAGAGAAGGAACCCAAAATGAAATTCTGCTTAGAGCCTTGGATGACTTCATAAAAACAACAAACACAAAGGAGCATGTGTTGACCAGATGACATTATGCAAAAAAAAAAAAAAAAAAAAAGAATTAGCCTATATTTAAATTTAAAATAAACACTGGAGTACAGGCTCTCACGCCCCGAGGTGCAGCGTTTTAAACTAAAACTTTCTGAGACCTGAAAACCCTGAAATCAGCCGGCCGGTCATGTTTGGAGTAAAAAATAAATAAAAAGTTGTTCAGGGCTGTAAAACATGTTGAGTGTTTTTGATCTGAAGCTGTCAATCATCTCATTTAAAATTCTTCTTTTGTCTCTCAGGTTCTGAACATCCTGCCGTCACTGAGGAGAGAAGAAGAAACTATAACTCTGATATTCTCCACCTGCTGCCTTCAATAACTCCATTAACCCAAATAAACAAAGCTCTCCGCTGTTACCATGGTTACATAGCACCTCCCTCACCTACTATGACTAATGCGTAATGCTCCGCCATAAAGTCAGGAAGGGCTCTAGCTTCCACTCTCTCAGCTGATTGGTTGGTGTGGAGTGGGCGTGTTTTACAAGTCCAGCTCGCCTGCTGTCAATTACCTGACAGGCCCCGCCCCCAAAACAGTCATTGACATGCATGTTGCTTCACTGAGACTCATTTAAAACACTAACAACACAAAAAATAACAACTGATGATGTAACACACACACACACTTCTGAATGTGATTCAAGCTGAGCTGATTCCATCTTTATAAATTTCAAGTGTGAATAAAAATATGGTTTACAATCCACCAGGAAGTTCTGATTTATTAAAAGTAACCCGTTTTCTGGTGTTGAAGCTATTTGTTGTTTCTGTCATTTTTTTACAGTCTGCTGTTGTTGAAGAGCGAGTTATTGTACAGATTATTTTTTTCAGTCAATCTTTAATCCCACTGAGCCTCGACGACTCATTTACAAGAGAGACCTGGTTTAAACAGCGTGATGACAACAGTGGACAAAAGAAGACAACCATAAAAGAAAGCATACAAAATGATATTTAAAAAAATAGAAAGAGACAGAAACATCTAGATTATAAGGCGATGTAGAAAACTAAAAACAGGAACATGTCTTTGTTGTTTTTTCCATGAACTTAGCAGATGTTTGAAGCCACTTAGAGAAGTCAAGGTCAAGAGCTTCAGATCTTTTTGTAAGATGTTCCAGGAAACAGGAGCTGAGTAGAAGAAGACCCTTTTGCCTAGTTCAGTCCTCACTGAGGGAACACTGCAGGTAAAAATGTCCTGAGAGCGCACGCTGTAGCTGCACTCACACAGTAACAAAATCCACCAGGAATTGTCACCAGGTGACAGTATTAATAAAGTTCTGAAATCTAACATGATTTTATAAATGATCCTATTCAAGATGGCTACCAAAGCTAATCAACCTTGGGCAACAGAAAAAATGTCTCAAGTTCAGTGAATTTGGCAAATATTGTGTTTGTACTGAGGAAGTTTTGATTTTCATCTTTAAATCACTTCTTGGTCTGCTGCCTTCATACATCTCCTCCTACATGTCACTGAGTGAGTGCAGCTACAGCATGTGCTCCCAGGACATTATTACATGCAGTGTCCCCTCAGTGAGAAATGAACCAAGCAAGGCCTTCTACTACTCTGCTCCTGTTTCCTGGAATATGTTGCAAAAAAGATCTGAAGCTCTCGAGCTTGACCTCTCTAAGTGGCTTCAAACATCTGTTAAGTTCCTGGCAAGAACCAATGCAGACATGTTCCTGTTTTCTACACCGCCTTGTAATCTAGCCGTTTTTTTTGCTACGCTTCCTTTATAACTATCATTTTGTTTTCAATTGTAAAAAAACAAACAAAACAAACTTAAATCTGTATGCATCAATTGTGAATGTCTGTTGTTGTCATCACTCTGTTAAAACCCAGGTCTCTCTTGTAAATGAGTCCTCGTGGCTCAGTGGGACTAAACTGTTTACATAAAGGTTGAATGAATATATATGGTGCAAAAAATTGGTATAGTAGTAGCTGAGGGTCATTCCCAAAACATACTTCGAGCATGAACATATCATACAAACTCAGTCAAAAATTTTGACATATACAAGTTTTATTACATTGGGCTTTTGTTCTAAAATATCTGTAAACTTACAGATATTCATATTTTTCTAGTTTTCAGCAGGTTTATTTATTTTTATTTATTTATTTATTTTGCTTGTTTTTAACCCTAAATAAGAAAGTTTGGTTCCTTAACCTAACCATTACATTTAGTTGAAAACTGACCCATTAAAACTCAAGATTCAGTACTTGGGTTCTCAGTGCATTTTCATTAAGACCATTCAAACATGAATAATTACCTCACTTGTCTTTTTTCTCCACTTGTCCCCAATTTTATAAATTCTCTTTTTGGAATTTTTAAAATTTTAATAAAACTGACCTTTTTGCTTTGAGTACAGTAGTCCCTCATTTATCGCCGGGGATCTGTACCCTGAAGCCCCGCGACAAGTGAAAAACTGCAAAGTAAGAAAAGTAGTACAAGTAGTAGTAGTTTATTTTAGTTTGTATATATAAAGGTGTTTAAAACCCTTCCCACACTCTTGCAGTATTCTAAACAATGTTTCTAAACCCTAAACGCTCTAAAAGAGCACAGCATGTCATGATTTCCCCGTCTCTGTCTCTGCTGCTCTCAGCTACCTGCAAGCATTTTTGGCCACGCCCACTTTCCCGCTCTGCACGAGAACTGCTGATCAGCTGTTCAACTGTAGGAGGACGCTTATCCCGAAGTATGAGCACCGCAAAAGTGCAGGAGGAAACTTTTTCTGCATCGCTGGGCTGCACAAAGGTGCAGCAGGTGCTAAATGTTTTTAAATAATTCATTTTAAATAAAAATTCCTTGCCAGTCGTGCGGCTCATCCATCAATCAGCCAATTCTGTCATGTCCAATCTTATTTTGAAAAACCGCGATAGAGCGAGTCCACGAAAAACGAACCGCGAAGTAGCGAGGGACTACTTATTAGCATATATGTTAGCATTAGCCAGCTAGCACCAAATGATATTAGTTTACGAAACCAAACTGACTGTCTGGCATAAATTAAAGTTATTAACAATAACTACAAGGTTAAAGAGTTTCCTGCAAGTTGTTTTTACTGGCGCACCTTTGTGCATTAGGTCTAGTCAAGTCTAATTTGATCAACTTCTGGTATAATATGGTGGACTTAACAACGTTACTCATCTCTGATCCAACTACTGGGTCCAACTACTTCATCCAATATTTGGTTAAATCAAACCAACCTACAGCCCAACAGATGAGTTATTAAAATAACTCAGCAGTTTTTAGTGTGTAGGTTTTGTTTAGAACTCCATATTCCACTCCAGTCAAGAGCCTGAATGTTTACAGACATAAAATAACATGCTTGTGATATCAACTTTAGGCTCCTTCAAGTAATTTATTCCGTTTTATCTGATTTTGCATGCATAATGAAAGTCATGTTCATGCACAAGGGTGCACCAGTGAATCCACCAGAGTTTTATCACTGCCATTTCTTTCAGGGATCTTCTAAGTACGTAGAATTCATCTGAGAAAATCTCACAGCCTGAATATGTTTCGTATCAGCAAGTGCACGCCATGTTCTTACAACACTACCTCTTTCTACAAAAGGTCTAGGGCCTTTGTGGTGCATCTATTACAGGAGGACAAAAAGAGGATCATAGACGTGTTCTTCAGCACGGCCTGCAGCATCAGCCCAGCTACCACAGGGACTGTCTTTCTTTGCTCCTCTTCTCATAGAAGGCCACTGGAGTTTGATCTCCTCTCTCCCCCTCCATTGGCCCCGAGGCGTCTGATTAAATGCTAATTAAAGCCGTTAGCGCTGCTATCGCCGCTGCTATCGCCGCTGCTAACTCCTCTCTCTGTCACAGAGATTAATGCCCCTCGTTCATCATCCTACCTCTCCCGGCCTGAGAGTACCTGGCCGCCTCGCAAAACCTGATCAAGTCATCAGCCCCCAAAACTCCTCGCCTCCACCACAACCTATCGTGCCAAGATGGATGAAGGGTTTAAATTTTAATTTGAAAATTGCCCTCAATTACTTCTGTGCCGACCACTTGCCGGAGCCACGTGTGCGCTTGAGTGGGAAAGGGGTTACAGCAGCAGGTCAGCGGCCATGATGAGCGATAAGAGGACATTAATAAGAAAGGCAGAGGTTCATTTAAAAGCAGAAAGGACAGCGGGAGCAGCTTTCTCATTATTTAACTCCCCCAGCTTTATTTAAAGGACTTTATTTAAGGATACCAAGTTAATGTGTCCTCCAGGACAGACGGTTAAAGCGCCTGACAGAGTGAGAAAGTTACGTCCATAACTTACACCCTGAGCACACTCTGTGGTGCCATCTTTTTTTTACTTCTTCTGACGTTCTCACCGTTTTCAGGCAGAGCACAAACGAGCCACCGAGGGACATAAAATGTTAGAACAAAGTTACACACGTCATTTAATTTTATTCTTTCACAATTTCTGGCCCACTAATGTTTTACCGGTTCCAATATTGGTAATTATTATAAACTACTGGATTATACAAAGTGATGTGTTTGCAAGTCATCCAAATGTCACCGAAACTACCAGCAAATTGACCTGAAACATGCAGCTGGGCCTCATCTGATGTTTGTTTTATGCATGCCAAATTTACTGCAACACATTTATGACCCGTAAAAAAAATTTTCCCTCTTCTTTTCAAACGCAGCTTGTGGCAAATAAGTCTGCCACTAGTTGCAGAAACTCTAATTCCAGCTACACCTTTTGCTGCGTCTGAGCAACAAAACAGAGCCAGCAGTGTTCATGTCTGATGCTTTCCAAAGATAATTAACAAATATAGAGTAATTTCTACACCTGTGACCTGACTGCTTCCACTTAAACGTACTTATTTTTCTTCTACCACCATTGTAGCCAAAACCCTGCCGGATGCCTGTCCAAAGGCTCTAAATCTATCTGCTGGTGTTTATATGTTGCTCAGAAAGCCAAGAGATGGAGGAAAAGACCACTTGACTCCTTTTTTCCCCTTTTAGAATATGCTCATATAAATCATACATGCCGCAGGATTCAAAAACTGTTTAGGTTTAATTAAAGCAATAGTTCAGCTGTTTTAAAGTGGGGTTCTGTAGAAAAATCCTGAGCAGTTCTTATCTCGTAGGAATGACCTCACTTTGGAGAAGGATAATCGAATCATTACAGGAGCTACAGCTAACAGCTACTGCAAATTATATTAGCAAATAACCACACAACTGTAACTTTCAATTTAAAACAAGTTGTTTATAGGATTTGTTTAATTGAAACAATAATCAAGTTTTGACCCATAGCTCTGTAAATATGTTTATTGGTTTGTACTGTTAGCAAAATATCTCATGAACCACTGAACAGATTTTAGTGAAACTCTCAGACTGTAATTGTAATTATATCTTCAACTCATTAACAGTTGGAGACAACTGCATTTAAGATGGCCGCCACAGCTAGTCAATATTATCCAACACAGTAATTGCTATAATTTAGTCAAAGTTACAGTTACTGAGCTAATTTCTGGTGCGGTAATAAAAGATTGTCGTCTCTAACATATATCTTAACAACGCTTGTCAAAACAACTATTGATTAATTACATTATCAGATCATTTTTGTTGAAAACTGAGATGAAATGCAAATAATGCTGGAAGCTTAAATAATAAAAAAATGACATTTGCTTGATACAAAATGGATTGTTTGAGCTTAGATTTGTTCAAAGATGATACCAATCTACTTTTGTCTTGGCCCCACTTGAACTAGCTGTTAGCTAAATAACACAGTCAGAAATAACGAGTTAAATTTGTATTTGATCATCACAATTTCAAAGTTTCAAGTAAATGCACTATACTTATGTATCACTTTTCTATCTTATCATGATACTCAAAGTGTTTTACACTACAATTTGTGCCCTCATTTACCCATTCATACAGCACTCTACTAGATCTATACAAAGAATAATCAGTGCTTTGTCACATTCATACACTGATGGGACACAGCAATGAGGGGTTTGGTGTCTTGCCCCGGGGCACTTTGGCATGTGACTGCTGGTGGAATTGAACCCCAACTCTTGCATTAGAGGACGATTGCTCTAACCACTCATCCACAGCTGCCCTCAAGTCAGAAAAAAACAACAACTGCAATGTGCACCCCCCCCCCCCCACCACCACCACCACCACCACCACAAAGTCAGAATTCCAACTTGAAAAATCAGAGATACCCAGGTATCTGGGTTAAAAAAAGAGAGATACCCAGGTCTTACCGGTATTTCCCGACCTCAAAATCTACTAGCCTGAGCAAAATGAGCAAATCCTGCTAGTTTTTTGACTTGCAACTGGAATGTGTCTGAAGTCATTCACAGATTCAAGTCCAAACTTTTGATGTAAACAGAATGCAGCATAAACTTTATTTCTTCAAACGTACGTTTTCCAAAGAGGCACCTACAGCAGGTAAGATATTCGTTCTTAATAACCTTTCCAAAAAATTTTTCTTCAAAATATCTAAACCTTTTATTTAAGGATACCATATGTTGTCACCACATGCTTGCAGGCTTTCAGGACATCCCTTAAAGCTGATCAAAGCTTCAAATTCCACCTAACGTGTCCTGAAGGTCCTCAGATGCGTTTTCAGACTCTGCAGCTTAAAACTGTTGCAACTACCGGCACCCAGTCAAGGTGGGAAAAATAGCTTTAACATTCCAGTGCTACTTGATTAAAAGCTTAAATGAGGCCCCCATTATACTTCATCATTTGTTCACTACTCTTTTTTCCCCCCCATCCAGCACAGAAGACAGCATGTGTCCGGCAAAGTGGAAACAAAGAAAGAGGAAGGGAGACAGAGAAGAAGAAGGATGGAGCGAGAGGAAGAGCAGAGAATGAGAGCATACATCAAGGCCGCTTTCACTGACATTTGTGCTCTCGCTGTGGAGAGCCCCTATGAATATCAATATGAACCCATGAAGAGGAAACATAGTCCTTTTTTTCCCTTCTCACTGAGCTATTCATGCACACAAGACATCCATTCAAGTCAGTGTAATGGCCAGTCTCTGAGCCTGTGCGCGGCTGTGTGAACAGTGCTGCTTTGCTTCAACGGTTTCTTTCCCTCTCGTGACTGTGTCTTGTGTTAGCTAAAAAACACTTTACGTCAAGTGCAACTGCGGTGGACACTACGATATGTAAATCAGGCTCGATTGGACGCTGGCATGAGATGTGCTCGAGAGGCGGCGCCCGTTAGCAAAACAGCTAGCAACTAAGAGTTTTCTCATTGTATTTTGTGGTGTTTTCACACAATCTTTCCTCTTCTCTTCCTCTGCTGCTCAGAGATATACAGTCAAAGGGATGCAAATCTACCCACTTCCTTCCTCCTGTACCCCCCCACCCTACCCCATCTGCAAGCACAGATAGCCCCAGGCCAGTCCCAGGCCTTTCTATATGCAGAACCAGTGACAGGAGTTATGCACCGTTCTCCCCGGGTAACAAACTGCTCCTTCCATAACAAGCTGCAAGCCTGGCTCTCTCCGGACCGCATGCACGAAGCAGATTGGTTTTGCACGAAAGTAACAACATAGGAATTGTGGGATGCTGCCTACCTCTACCCATTTTTGCATTTGAATCTTTACAGCCTCCTCTCTTCAGCCCCTTTTAGCACACTTCTGTGGGTGTATAAGTGTGTGTATCTGTGTATGGGTGATTGTGGACAGTTGGATCCAAGCTTATTACTTTAAGTTGTCTCAAGCTCGGGTGCTAATCCCTTCCTTCTTCAGGGAGGGATAACAATAATACAACAAGATCCAGAGGTACTAATGAAGTCCTATCGGGCTCCTCAATGTGTGTGCATGTGGGTTGAGTATGTGGAGTGGTAGTTGTGGAGGGGTGAGAATACTAGGAGTCTATTGATTGAATGGAAACCAAAGCAAAGACAGAGGAGGCTGAAACGATGGGGGGAAGAAAGACGGGGAAGAACGGTGATGAAGACGGAACGCTGCTCCAGAAAAGTGAGTGAATAAAGAGAAGCAGAGGAAGGTTTGCGGAGGAGCATGAATTAGAAAATGAAAGAAAAAGGAAGCAAACAAGAGTGCATGTGAAAGTTGGGAGTAGACGGAATGGTTTTTGTTCACCGACTGAGCATGCAGCCGCTAAAACCCATCAACTCTGACTCAAATGGGTTTCAGACGCAGACCAATTCTTCCTTCTGTGTCTCCTGGCCAGACCCACCACTCACCCCTGGGATTGAATTTGGCCTGCCCCATTATACAGTTGCCATGGGGACCCTGACACTTCCACTGACGAAGTGCGAGCATTGCAAGACCGAGTTGTGGATCAAGAGAATCTGTGGCCATACGCATGCTTTTCTATCAGCTGCTCTCTACCAAACGTGACTCTATGGCTGTTCCTTTTTTTACTCACAAATCCAGGTTTCTGAGTTACTCAAAACAAGGGTTTTTGTATAATTCAGTGTAAACTAACAGTCATTTAACATGCATCAGTGGTTGGTTGGCTTCAACACTCCTTGCCACCTCAGTCCATCCAGAAATCCCACCGAGGCAGCCAGAAGGCATCTAAGACCCGTCTTGAAGCACTTTGTATTTTGTGAATTTTGGACGGTTAGCTCACCTGTCATCTCAGAATAAATCTCTGTTCCCCAAAGTAAGGTTCAAAGAGCTATACATGCTGCCTGTTTTTCCTTTGGTCCTCAGCTTTAACTACTTCGTTTTAGATATCTACTTTTGGATTCTGTCTATTTGAGGCACATTTATTTTGCATATTTTGCCTGTTTCTAGAGAGTAGGCTCCACCTGTTCACACTGCATTACAAGTACTTTATTAGGGAAAAAATAGCATAGAATTGTGGTTGTCTCCTTTAAGAAACTAAAATACTGTTTAATCTGCAGAAGTCCTAGTTTAGCTCTTCTTTTCATGCAAAAAACAATCTTAAAGCAGTTTCCAATGGGGCCAATGAGTATCCTAATGAAACAACAGTTAGATCTTATAAACTCCATGGTAACTGCAGGAAGCTAAACACTTATCCAGCAGGCTTAACTCAGAGGTACTGTACAGCAATAAAATTAATTTGTGTGCATTCTCTTTAAAGTTGACCGTCAATCTTCAAGTTCTGCTGCCAATTTTTGGCTCGCCCTTACCAGCAAAACCCCTTTTTGCAGTTGTGTGAAAATGAAAACAGGTTTTTGTGAAGATGCAGATGCTTTTGTGACCAAATTTAATGTCACATGTGGCAAATGGAATGAGTTTAGTGCATGTTGGTTAGAAAAACACATATTCAAAACACATGTAAATTATACATTATAGCACATGTCTATTATAAAATATTTCCAAACTTGTCCAAGTCCAAGTGGGAAGACTCTTTTTAAATTTATTTACTTGCAGTTTCTTGAGGACGCCACATTTTGAAAGATTTTCAAATGCATATGTGGGTTTGTGCATTTCTCTAATTATACATCTGTCCTTTAAGAAAGTCAGCATGGCAGACATTCCAGTTATCTACTTTTAATGTGTCAGGAGACACACACACACACACACACACACACACACACAATTGGACAGGCACTGAAAGTAGATACCTTTTCTGTCTCCCCATATAGGAATCTTGTCACCAGCACAGTTCTAATGGATGGCCAGAGAAAGGATGCCACCCACAGCACCATCTGGCTAATGCCGCGTCCTCTGCTTATGAATTACGCTAAATTGTGCCCAAGAGAGAGAAGCCACATGTTCATTACGAAAGCTGCAGGGGTATTAGAGATCCCTCGAGTCGTGCCAAACGAGCTGCATGTCACAGGACGACGTGACACACAACACAGTGCCATGGAGGGGTGGGGGAGAAAAAATACAACCTTCTGAGCTGTAATAGGATGCATTCATCAGGAAACCTTGACTGAGGTCTGACAGGATTGGGTTTTCATTGTTTCAGTCGTGATCAACGGCTCTGTCAGAGCTCGATGCATACAGCAGGCTGTTTAGAAAGTCATGCTGCCCCAAATTCCTCAAGACATTGAAGTAAAATTAAAGGAATTTCACTAACAGGACAAGAGAAAACTGTACAGCGCCTCTACAACCTGCTGAGTGTTTTCATTCTGTTTTTCTTTTCAGGCTCAAAAAGGCACTTATTTTTAACTAAAAATTCATGGGCTTTGTATAAAAATACTAATGAATGAATGAATGAATGAATATCACCGGGTGCAAGGTGAAATCAGCTTCTGCTTTCACACGTACGCAATCAATGTTTCATGAATCCATCTATCCACCTAAATAGCCCCTATTGCTGCTTCTCTGCAGGAGACCATGTGCAAACATTGACCCCAGCGGCCATCTAATCAACCCTCTCCAGTGCATCAGGCCCAGCACAACTATCAGATTATGATACAGTATTTATGGCATACAACCAAAGGTGAAGTGCCGTTGGTGCGAATGCGTGTTGGTTTATCTGTAGCATTATCAATTTATCCCAGAAACCACCAGACAAATTTTAACAATACTCCCATAAAATCACTGAGATATATATGTCAACAACTGCTTAATATTGGAAGTCAACCCAAGATGGCCACCACAGTTAATCAGCCTTATTCAATGCAAAACGTGTTGCCGGTATATTTTAGTCCGTTTTATAGCTACTTTGCTAAAATTTGATATGGTGGTAGCTGGCAGTCATTGAAAACATATGCTGCAAGCACTAATGGATAGATATTGCATGAGTGCACATACATTTTCAAGGTTTAACCAAAATGGAACAACTCTCAACACAGTTCTCATTTCACAATATATAATGATTTTAGTTTAAAACGGAGCAT
>JAVCKU010000002.1:7245204-7258597 GCA_032273985.1 Hypsolebias coamazonicus
CTGCTCTTGGAAACTCTAGGAACCACAAGTAAGCCTGCAGTCTGAGAGCGAAGTGCTCTGTTAGGAAAATATGGAACCATAAGATCTGTAGTATAAGATGGAGCTAGGTTGTTGAGGGCTTTGTAGGTTAGAAGTAAGATTTTGAATTATATTCTGAATTTGAGTGTTGTTGCTGCGGAAATACTAAACAAGTGATAAAAGTTAAATAAATAAGTTAAAGAAAAAGAAAATAATTGATTTTATAAAGTTTAACCTTTTTTCCCAGCACTGGGAGAAGAATGTGTGAATGTCATAATTGATTGTTAACCTCTCTTCAGGAGGAATATCATAACGAAGCACATACTCATGTTGTCTGTATGTACAGTGTTGTCCAAGAGACCAAATGGGTTCATTTCGTTCCTTGTTGTGAACGTGATATTCAGCAGTTGGTTTTAGTCCCGTACATCCACACAAACATACGCCCACAAAATGCAGCTGCCTTTTCTTTTCGACTCTTCATCACTCTCAGTTTTTTCTCCAACTCTTCCCACTCACAGTGGTGCACACAGATCCCATCTACCCTTATTAGGATAGTGCACTGACTGGCATTTATTGAGTAAGGACTGAGGTCAGTTATTATACCAGAAAAGATCCTGACGGGAAAACAAACACAAGCACCCCCACGCTTGACTAAATATACTTTATTCATAGTTTTAGGTAGACATCATATCCTGTGTTTGCCATCGCTGTGTCTCATTGAGCTGTCAGTCACTTAAGCAAACAGTCTGTATTTAGGCATACAGCTACGTTCATGTGTGTGGGTGTATGCGTGTCATTGTTCTGTAGAGGTTTAGAGGTCAGTGTGCGAGGGGACATTTCAGCAGCATATTTCCCAAAGGTACTTGCAAAGCTCAACCCAATATACAGATGGTGAAACAGACCCATGTCAGCACTGTGTGCTCAAGTGAATTGTTTTTATGTATAACTTTCACAGACGTTTCCCTGATCTGAATACACATTGCCCACTAACACCCCTCACTAAAAAAATAGTCAGCACCTGGAATTAAGTAAATAAGCAAATAAGTAGGAGGCTCTAACTGAAAAACTACTGCAGTGACGAATGTTTCCACTGGCAACAACTTATTTACGTAAAATGTGTAGTCTCTTATCCCATAATAAATTATTTATTTTGTGGTTGCAGAAAAACAGTTCCTCTGTTTTAGAAAGGTCAAACTATATGTTTGAAACATGCTCCATTATAACCAGTCTAAATTAAAATAAATATGTTCACAATGTCATTGGAGTTCATATAAGCTAATCAGTTTATAAGCTGCATAACTCGGAGCCCAAGGAAATTTGAAAGATGTAAAATATAAATTACCAAACACTTTAGTTTTTTTTTTTTTTTTTTTTACCCTGTTGGTAGGACTTGACCAGCAGAAGATTTGGACCCTGAATCCTTTAAATGTTTATTAAACTGCCTCTCTGAGTGCATCACTGTCAAGACATGGTTTAAAAAAATTACTTATCACATTATGTGATGGACAAAGTAAAGAGTTGAAAGCAATCTAGTTGTTTCATGAATTTGTCAAAAGCACTGCGGTTAGTTAGTCATGGCATGGCAGCTATCTTGAATCAGGTACTCATTTGTAATCATTCGTAGACGGGCATCAAATGATTACTTTCAGAGAGTTTCATTAAAATCCGTCTACTAGATTTTGAGATATTTTCCATGTGTGTCTGGATAATAACACAAATTAGTTTCAAATGGACCATCATTGACCAGGAATTTGTTTTTGGAGACACTGGTGCAGACGTATTGATTACCACCATAGCAACATAAATACATGCAGGCAAAACAGGAGCTCACAGAGTTGGGTGTGTGTGTGTCTGCAAGAGTGGCACAGTAATGGTTAGACTCCTTACTTTTGAAAGAGTGGAAGACTTGGAAGAATCATGGATGGGGCCCGAAAGAAAGACTGGAGATGGAGACAGCACTTCAGAAAAACACTCAACCTTCACAAATGGGGGGAGGAGAGATGAAGAGATGGGAGTTGATAGAGGGTGGAAAAAAGACTCATGTTCCACAGATGATGATCAATTTGTGTACATGGCTGCAGTAGCAGTTGAGTTTGATTTGATGATTTGTCACCCAATCCAATTCAATTCAGTAATATAGTGCCATATCACAACAAAGTTGTTTCAGGGCACTTTACAGGATTATTCACATACATAGAAAAGCCAATTAGTAAAGTTCTCTAACTAAGGAAGCCAGCAGACATGTTGAATATTCACTTTGTCACAGTCTCCCATCCTGAACAAGCACCATGGCAACATTAGAAAAACTCCCTTTTAAAAGGAAGAAACCTCCAGCAGAACCAGGCTCAGGACAAGAGGCCATCAGCTTTGACCGGCTGGGTTTGAGAGGACAGAAAGGAGAGACAAATGAACACAGAATGGTAGGTCCAGATGCAGGTGCAGGTGTACCTGAAAGATAAAAACACATGTCAAGGATAGAAACAATTATTACAAATACAAAACAGGTTGAGCAGAGTAAGTAAAGACATTAACAGAGTGAAGAAATGTGGTCAGTTTGTCCTCCAGTAGTCTAAGCCTATAGCAGCATAACTAAGGGACAGCTAAGGAAACCCAAGACGATCCTAACTATAGGATTTATCAAAAAGGAAAGTCTTAAGTCCAGTCTTAAAACTTTGGTTTGTTGGTTCCACAAAAGAGGAGCCTGAGAACTGAAATATCTTCCTCCCATTCTGGTTTTGGAACTCTAGGAACCAAAAGGAAACCTGCAATCTGAGAGCAAAGTGCTCTGTTAGAAAAATATGGAACAATAAGATATGTAATATAAGATGGAGCTAGGTTGTTGAGAGCTTTGTAGGTAGTAAAAACTACCTAAAAACTGGTGTCATCCAGTTTTGGTGTTTACTTCCTTAGCTCATATAGACCACTGAACCATCCTTACCTTTGGGTGTGTAGCTCTCAGTAGCACACAAAACAAAGTTGTTTTCCATCCATCCATTCACTATCTTTACCAGCTTCTTCCTTTTAGGGTCGTGGGGGTCACTAGTGCCCATGTCCAGCTATCACTGTGCAAGGGACCGAGTCCACCCTGGGCAAGTCCAAGTCCATCAAAGAGCCCAAAGTTGATTCCCTTTAAAAAATTAAAAAAAAAAACAAAAAAAAAAAAACTAATTATTGTCAGAAAAACTGAAACTCTTTTTTTTACACTCTGTAAGATAGGATGTGCTTTTTGGTCCTCACTTTCTTTTTCCTTTTACATTCTCACTCTGCTTCGCTCAGTCACATACAAAATTCATGCTCATTTTCACATTCGTCTCCACGGGGCCCGGAGCCATTAATTGTGTCCCTGGCTGGGAGCAGAGGAAAAGTGTTGCTGGGAGTGTTGGGTGTACCCAGCAGAGAGGCAGGCAAGGCTGGGCACAGCTGTCCTCACAGGAAGGAAGCCACTTCTCATACGGCTGCCCACGTGGATTCCCAGAATATTTGTCCCTGAAGATGTTCTTCATCAGAAGAAAATAGGCTGTTTACTCCCGATCCACCTCAGGTTGAGTGATCAGTTTCATTAAGCAACAACTAGGTGTCAAATAGTTTTTTTTTTTATCGCCTCTGTTTTGAATCCCAGAAATTGCTCCAGTCTGGTCTGTTTTACAGCTTACAAAGCACAAATGTTCAAACAAACAAGTCTTTTATGGCCATGTGTTCCTGAACAGTGTGTCCCTCTTTGGTTCAAAACCTACAAAGAGAACATTGTCTCTTTGTCTAATCGTTTTCTCTGTCTCCGCTTCAGAATGTAATATTTTCCCTTCATCTACTTTAATTTATGCCCGTTTTGTAATATTTCTCAGTAGCACGAGATCCACTTGATTTACCATATTTATTTAATTACACTCTCTGGTCTGTTATATTTTTCCACCTGTTCCTTTGTTTGAAAAGCTTGATTAATAGCTTTATTTCTATGAATCTTTTCATCAAGGTTGTCACAGCACAAAAAAGGAAAATTAAAACTGCAGAAAACAATATGAATGTGCTGGTGAGGAGGCAGGCAATATTTAAATGAAGTCTGTGAGTCTAGACATTTTTGCTTGTTTATCGCTGCTGTCTGTAAAACAATTGTAACTTTTCTTCGTATTTTTAATAATATGTCTGAGTAGCTTTTATGAGGTGGCTTTTATTAATTTCATGAACTTTTGTTTCCTCAGCTGACGTCAGACCAGCTAGTGATGCTTTTGGAACTTCTGCTGGAAGAATCGGAGCTAAGCGTGGCATTAATGCGTACTCTGCAAAGAACCTACAGCCTACAGAAACAAGACGCTGAAGTAAGAGCTCAGAAAGAACAGACACACATGCTTCAGTTTACCGAGGAAGGTTATTCTCTGTTGAACTTCTTAGCCACGACTGGTTTGGTTAGATTGAGGGAATAGATGTTATTAACATTAGGAGATAGATTATTTCCACAATAGCTCTCTAGAGATGGTGTTTCACCAGGTGAGCTGCAACAAATTGGCAAACAGCATTCATCATGAAAGTCTTCAGAATGTCTTGAAAATGTTGCTGGGTTCTGAACTTCTTCGCTTGTGTCACAAAAGCATGCAGTCCTAAAGCTTGCGTTTTGAACATGTTGGCAAACTTTGCATGGTTCTAAAGTACACTCCAGTAGATTAAATCATTAAAGAGGCAGCTGCAAAGGTAGGTAAAAAAATTGCTGAGGCAGAGAACGCTGAGGGTGGAAGTGGACAACAAAATAATGTGCATAGACAAGAATGCTGTTTTGCAATGCCTGTACACAAAAATAGGCCAAAAGTTTCAAAGACTAGCTGCTCAAAAATGCAGTCACACAGCAAACTGGTCAAAAACACATTTCTACTAAACTAAAAGGAGAATTCCCATATTTTCTTGCAAGTTTGCGTCACCATCTAGTCTCTCAGCAGTTGCAACCCAACAATATACCATCTTAACTGTTTCCCCCTTAACTTTGTAAGCTATGATTCTCCACTGTTGAGTCATCAACAAACTTTATAATTGTATTTATGCTAAATTCAGCAGCACTGCCATGTGTTAGGAGAACTAAAAAGAAAGGACTGAGTACACATCCTTGAGGGACGCTTGTGCTCAGTGTGCTGTACTGTCACGTTAACTGCCAACATAAACCATCTGTCGTCTTAGTCATGCGTAGTTATTTAGTTGTAAGTATCTTTCCTCTTTACAGCGGTCATTATTGATTGAATTACACAAGTGTTCACTTTATATTTCAGAGCCAAAGTTCTTTATTAATACTATAAATTTGTGTGTTTTTCTTTGCGCTTCCTTGCACTCCTAAAATGTAAAACTTGTAAACTGTCTACACCACCAGCCATCAGTAACAGACAGCTCAATTTGAACAAAAAACCATACATATTTAGGGTTTTACTGCTTCCTATTCATTATATGAGCCGTTTTCTTGGGGGCAGTAATGGAGCTCAGATGTCCTGATGTGCCGAGTCGCTTGAGTGGTTACTAAACTGAAAACAGATAAGTGAAGTTGCACTCAAATATTTACATTCCAGCCTGTTTTTTTTATTTTTCAGTTCAGTAATGTTTAATGCTCTTATTCATTTAATTTGCACAAGTTCACTCCACAACTATTATTCAACCTTGTAGTCGCACACCTATGCTGTTCTGTGTTTTCGCCTCAGCTCCAATTTTCGAATCAGGGAGCTGTAAGTCAGACTTCCTGGCAGATAAAAGTAGTTTCTCATGCGCAATTTCCAGGAAAACCCTTTGAGTGTTTGCTAAAAATATACAAGGCCATTATGAATGTTATTAGACATTAAAAAAAGAACACTCTTACACAAAAATCCATAAACGTGCACACACCTGTCTAAAGGCATTTGCCCATCATAATGCCAGTAATCTCATTCAGAGGAGGTTAATCTTCTTTTCCTCTTTTTATAAATGTAGCCATTATTTTTTTTCTGTCTGGAGCTCATTTTCTTCATTTTTTCCCCTCGCTCAACACTGCATCATCTGGCACCACCTTCTTTTTAGATGATTGATGATTGATCTGTTTAAAAGTCTAGGATAAATTACAAAACTGGGTGTAATTTAGCCTCTGTAGTCTTCCAGCTTTTACTTTGCAGTGGATTGGAGCTTTTCAAAGTGAACGAATACTGGGTGAAGGGAACGTCTTGTTTATGATTCTGAGACTGGTAGAAGTACTGTATTGTAATCCTAAAGACATTGTGAAAGGTCTGATGAATCATTTAAAAATACAATTTTATGGTTGAGCCATTTACACTAAACCCCCTGCTGTTCCTCTTATAATAATTTCTTGTGAAGTTTAGCTATTTGTACATTCAATGAATTCATTCTGGAGATATTTGTTTGTTTAAATATGATCATGGTTTTGTGTAGCCATTATAGCAGCTTTTCATTCTGTTGCATATCGTTTTCACCATCTGTTATGTGCTAAACATATCTTTTGGAAAGTAACGCAGTTTAACAGAGGCACTGCGCAATGAAACACAAACTGTGTGTGTGTGAGAGAGAACATGTACGCAAAAGTGAAAGGAAGAAAGGCTGATCATCAATGTGTGTGTGCAGCCAGACTGTTCTGTGTAGGCTGATAGTGAGTGACCATGACTTTCTGTCCAATAACTAGTTTACTTTCCTTGTGAGCCTCATGCAATTTAGAATGGTGTGTTTGTGCGTATGGGGCGGGGTGTTCACTGGAGTCTACCGGTACCTATGTTAGGGGCCACCTCCGAATCTGTCACATTGGCCTTGTGTGTAATTAAGCTGCTCAGGTTTAGTCTAGTGGTTCAAATCAAGAACCGTTTACTGTGGAGCCGAGGAGAAGCAACAGAAAAACAAGACTGTCTAATAATTAAAACAATAAAAGTTTCTCAAACGGCCTTCTTACAGGAAGTAAGGGGCTTATAGTTGAATGGAGACGAAGTTGGTCCATTAAGATGGCCAAAATCACACACACCCAATAAGAAAATAAAATCACATTCAGGTCTAATGGGAACCAGTGAGTAAAGTGGAAAGGAACACTGTTTCAGCTGCTGTATAAACCAATAAGCTTTAACTTTTATACTGTTGCGGACAACGTAAATAACATGAACCCTCTTACAGTGCAGTGTTCTGCAAAAAGCACATCTACAGCTCCTCGACGGGACATAAAATTATTTGCAATAGCTCAAGAAATATGATAGAAGTTTGCTTTGGTCTGCAAACTCCTCATATTCCTAATCAAAAACATCTATGGGATGTGCCAGAACAAGCCAGGTCCATAAAGAAGGCTAGTCAGTGTTTACAGTTTTCATCTTCATGCCTAAATCAGTTAATGTCTTGGTAGTATTACCAGAAGGTTATGTTATTAATTGGCACAGTTTGATTGTGTTGTAGAGCGCACATGTAAATGAGTTTATAAAGGAAGCCTTAAATGATTGGAGTAATAAAACTACGTTCACACTGCAAATTCATTCAACCTTTATTTAGGCAGGTTAATCTCATGTGACCCAAATCAGATTTTTTTTTTTTTTTTCTAATTCAACCCAGGACTTTTTCTTAGATGGTTTACAAAGCAACAGCAGTCTGAACGGTCATGTCGCATTTCATGTCGACTTTTACGTCAGTGAGATAGGGATGAGCGGATCAATCCACTTATTAATAATAATGGTACCAATTTTGTGCTGTTGAAAGCTCAAAACTCTACACTTCTTCATCTACAGAACAAATTCCAGTTGCTTCATCTTTGTTTGTTTTAATTTCCCACGTCCTGGATGAGATGATCCACAGCGTCGGACCGTATCGATACTATTGGGATGGAATTGATGCTTGTTTCTTTTTTCAGTATGTCACTACTGTTTAAAAAAAAAAAACAAGGCTGCACCAGAGAGACAAGCTTAAATGTAAAAACTGGACCTGACAAGCATGTCAGACTAATTTAATCAGTTCTGATTGCACAACTTCAGAACTTCACATGCTAAAATGTGTAGCATCTTTATTTACCTCCTTAAACACCGTGTGCTCTGCGGGTGACGTCACACATGTGGGTCGCCTCAGAACTAAACGGTTCACACTGGAGTTTGAAGGAGGTCACATTTTAATGATAATGTGACTGACCACGCAAAAAAACAAAAAGAAATCTGAGTTAAATTTTGGAATTGAGCATAAAGACCTGCAGTGCGATCGTAACCTGTCGACTTTGGTGTGAAGTCCCCTTTTTCCTGCTGCTGTTGTTGAACCAGATGTGCACAGTAAACAAGAGACCAAACAAAGCCTGTTCAAAAGTTAAAAATACGCCTCACAGCACCTGCTCACCAATAAAGATTTGTTTTTGCTTTCACACGAAGCCCGACCTCCTAAGGAATCCTTCGTTAATCTCTGGGATCCAGCCTGTGAAACTTTATCCTTTATTATCTTGATTTCACACACGTTTTATTAGTAGGATTCAAATAGTCAGAGATGGTTCATGTTCACTTGTAGAGTTGATGTGTGTGTGTGTGTGTGTGTGTGTGTGTGTGTGTATGTGTGTGTGTGGGTGTGGGTGTATGTGTGTGTGTGTGTGGGTGTATGTGTGTGTGTGTGTGTGTGTTAAAAGTGCTGGTAGAGGAGAGTGTAGGCAGGGCGGTGGTGCAGTAATAAATGAAGGAATGTCACTGCGTAATTGCATGTGCTGTCAGGAAGAGGGGCCCACTGAGGGAACACAGTGGGAAAAAAACGAGAAGAAGAGGTGCACCAAGCAGCTGCTCTGCCCCAGGGCTCTCCCCAGGAATGTAACCCAGTGCAGGGAGCAGCTGCTGGGGCTACACAGGCCAGAAGGGCAGGACTGACACTAAAGGGTAAACATACGGCGCACACTTGTGCACAAAAACACATAAACACATATCGATGTTGCTATGAGAGCAGGCGGTAGAGAACATAGCACCTCAGCTGCTTTATAAAAAAAAAAAAAATCAGCTTTCTGGATATTTCTGCAGATACACACTGACAATTACCGTACTTGCCGCCGTACATGTCGCACTATAAGTCACATCTATTATGCATCACCTCTGGCGTGTCGCGTTTGTTACACGTCACTGCTGCCTACCCAGAAGTGTGGGCCGGTGTTGAGCCAAAACTCATTTGGCGGCCACGGGAGCGTGCACGGGAGGACTTTAACAAGGATTTAACACGATTAACTCATAAAAATAATTATTTGTTTGCTCAAAATTATAGTAAAGGTGTGTCTCAGTTGAATGTTTCCTTAATAAATGCACTTTAACGGTCAAATCAGCTGCATTTCACCTGGGCAGCGCAGTGAAATTCAGTTGATTTGACGTTTGCTCCAGGAGTTCGGGAGCGAGACGAAGGTGGCTCGGTATGGCAAACCAAGTGGCTAATTAATAGCCACTTTTACCTATTAATGAGACACTTGGCTTGCCATATTAGTCAATAGACCTCTAGTGGCTGAAAAATAGTGTTCAATATTTTCCATGTCTGAATGAATGAAATCGTCAGATCTCACCCAAGAATTGGATTATAAATGGGGGGGGGGGGGAGGCGGAGAAATATGTCACTTGCTGTTTAAGTCGCAGGCATGCTAATTTATGTGAAAAAAACTGTGACTAATACCCAGTCTAAGAATTATTATTATTATTATTGCATTAGAGTTGCAAAATCAATATGGAGGATAAACATAAAGTGTCTCGGCCTGCATTTCTGCAACTATGTAACCGATGGGCGGTAAAACAACATCTTAAGACTAAAATATTCTAAAAGTTATTATAGGAGTTTGTAAAAATGGCATTTTATAAACTTTTTACTCAACTTTTTTTGTTTGTTTGTTTGTTTTGTTTTTGACAAATGCAGAAAGTAACAGGAGCAACTAGCACTTCCAACAGGAGTATCTCAATAAATTAGCCTGTGTAATATAAATTGTCAAATTGATGACAGTTGATCATGTTTACGGGAACTACTAAAAGACTTTTGAAAGTGGTGTTTTAAGATGTAGACAAATCCACTCTGCCCTGCTGAGCTCGTCTGTCTCGTTAGATTTAAACTAAAGTGAAGCTCGTTATAGAATTCTCTGCAACAGGTAAGATATTACTTGCTCATAACGTTCCACAGAAGTACAGTATAAAGATTTGAACTATTGCTTCTAAGATAAGAATAAAAAAAAAAAAAAAAAGCTCCGGTATACTGTACATCAATTTAGCTCCTCTGACTTGCAAGACATTTTTGTAGAAAAGTTTTTGTGACCGATTTGATTTCGGCAGCGTAGCTGTTGATTCAGTCACCAAAAGTCCTACTCTCTGTCACTGAACTCTCCAAAAGGTTTGTTTATTTCCCGGACTGTGTGGATAAAGTTGTGCAAAAGACTGAAAGACCCAGAGGAAAAGAGGAATAAAATAAGCCGAGGGAAACGGCCAAGCTTTAAGGAAGTGATGGTGTTTGAAAATATTTTTTTATCCAAATTTTTCAGTTTTTTTTTTTTTAAACCATCCTCTGTCTGCCTTCTTCACAAGAGTGCATCTGTAAATGGACACACACACACACACACACACACACACACACACACACACACACATACACACATGTTCACATGTGCACTCATATCAGATGATGAAGCACGATGGTTGAGGCGGGGACAGAGCCAGTCTCTGATCTCTCCTGTAACCGCGGCAACAGAGCTCCTATTGATCCTCCAGGAGAAAGGCCAGGCATTAGCTTACACACACACACACACACACACACACAAACACACACACACGTGCACACACAGATCTTACAGCCCAAGAAATAAATTGATATTTTTAACATAAATTTTAGATGACGGTGTTGTCAGTCTCTGATTCTAGATGATTCTGTAGATCTTAAGGGAAGATTGTGATTTTTAATAATTTTTCCTTTTAAAAATGGTGAAAAATTTAGGTGACAATTTTTTTTCTCTTAAGTTTATCATCAAACATAAATTAGAGTAGGCAAAGACTTTGCATGGTCAGCTCTGTCAGTGTTGAAAGAAACACAAAATGATCATATGAAAGGCGTACATGTGCACGTCTTGTGGTAAATCTTGAAAAACATGTCTCGTTCATACTCATATTTCCTGTTTTGTTTCCAGGTTCGACATCGCTGGTGCGAGCTGGTGATAAAACACGCCTACGCTCAGGCTTACGGAGATGTTGAACACTTTCTGCTTCATGATCAGGTCCATAAAACATTTGTCCCTGGTTCCACAACGGAAAAGAACACAGAGTAGAATTAGGATGGATGTGTGTGTGTGTGTGTTGCAGGCTATGGGTGTGTATCTTTACGGGGAGTTGATGGTTCAGGAGGACCCTGAGCAGCAGGCTCTGGCTCGCCGCTGCCTCTCATTGGTCCAGGAGGAAATGGACCAATCAGCACGCAGGGTGGTAGAGGAGATGATCATGTGACGTTAGAGGTAAAAGCTCCTTTTTGTTTAGTGTGTTGCACATGAAACTTTTTATTTTATTTTATTTAAATTGCATTTTAGTACTTTCTGCTTGTTTGGTGTCATTTTAAATGACAGAAGGATTAGAAACTGTAATAAAATCAGTTAAAAGTTTCATTCAACCTTTATTAGGCAGGTTAATCCCACTGAGCCTCGAGGACTCATTTACAAGAGAGACCTTTTAGTTTCCTCCAGCTGTTTGCAGACTACAAATGGTTTCTCTGCAGTGTTAGAAAGATATTTGTGACTTAACTGAAATGCAAGAATAATGAAAAAGCCTAAAAAAAATTAGGTCTTTTTCAGAAATCCAGTTTTTGATGTGGGTTTTGGGCTAATTTATATTAGTTGTCAGTTTTTTAGTATTTCTCAGACGTTTCTTGTATCTGACCCTCTGGCGTAAAAGAACACTTTGTGTTGACTTGATCTCATCTGCACCAGTGGACAGTCTACCTTTGCTGCACATTCTTGTCTAAGCCTACTGTACAGGGTGTGTTTGTGTTTTTTTTGTGGTTCCACAGCAGTACCGTTAGGATGTGTTTGTCAGACTAGGAATCTGGGAATTTATTCCTCAAGCAAACGAGAGCAAGAAGGCAGAAAGGAGGAGAAAACAGGTCAGTGAGGCTAAGGCAGCTTTATACACTGTCCACATGGGAATCCCTCCTGCGTGTTTATGCAGCAACAGTCATTAAGTTGCGTTTTCAGTCTGACACTAAAAGAGGGAAAGAATGAAGTTTGTGGTTCGGAAAAGAAAGAAAAATAGGAGACGAGACAAAGATTGACTGCACTAAAGACAGTTCAACTTGAAGCTGCTGATCTTTTTACAAAGTCATCCAGTTCATACTATTACCTTTTGAGCGAACAGCAAATAGACAGATCTCGATCTGTATTACTCAAAATAAATAGCAAACTACTAGCAGGAAGGAAAATTATTAAATCCAAGCTTATGAGTTTAATTCTAGAAATTTTGTGTTGCTGTTAGATATGTTAGGTTAAAAAAAATAATTTTACAACCTGAAAAATGTTTGCATGAGCAGGAGAGTTAGAACATTAAAAAAATAAAATAAAATTAAGGTACCTGGCGGAAAAGTGTTTTGTTACCCGAGGGATGCTTCCTCCACTGAAGCCTGTTTTAAACGAACAGCTCTCGTTCAACACAAAGAGTGCTGTGTTTGTAACAATTTAACCAACAAGTTTGTTTAAGTTCAGCTTTATAGTTGAGCTCACAGAAAGAAAGAAAAAACTGATAACATTTGTTTGATCACAGCA
Source organism: Hypsolebias coamazonicus (assembly GCA_032273985.1). NCBI lineage: Eukaryota > Metazoa > Chordata > Actinopteri > Cyprinodontiformes > Rivulidae > Hypsolebias > Hypsolebias coamazonicus. The sequence goes on from JAVCKU010000002.1 coordinate 7,257,923, forward strand.
GTGATAGCACTAGAAAATTTCTGAAGAAATATTAAAGGGTGTCAATCAAAATTTACTTCTCGAAATTCCTACATCAACTTTGCAACAATGTAAACTAAGAAAGAGCGCCTACAGTTTGACGTATAAACTGTATAACTGTTGAAACTGCTGCCTGTGGCTCATTATGAGGAGCATCTTCACTATAGAGATAAAACAATTGCCTTTTTTTGGTGCCGTTGTTTCCTTCAGATATTGTCTATGCCAGGGGTGCTCATTAGGTCGATCGCGATCTACCGGTCGATCGCGGACGCAGTACTGGTAGATCACAGCATGACATTAAAAAATTGTCAGCCCATCAAGCATCCCGTCACTTGATTGACATACAGCGCAACCAATCAGACGACAACTGAAGCTTGAGCTTTAGCCTATCAAACATCCTGTCACTTGATTGACATACAGGACAACCAATCAGATGACTAGCTTTAGGTCACCGCGCATGCATAAAAACAACAGCACGAAGCAACAAAACATACAAGCGAAAACAATCAGCGGACGCAGATTTCAAGCCCTTGCTAAAACATGAGTGAGAAACTAACTAAAATCCCAGTTAACCGGACATCAGTCATTTTTCACTCACCAAACTTCAAAAGCGAAAGCTGCCACCGAAGCATCGTTCCAGGTGAGTCACGTCATCAT
>JAVCKU010000002.1:7258697-7274097 GCA_032273985.1 Hypsolebias coamazonicus
ATGGAGCTAGGTTGTTGAGAGCTTTGTAGGTTAGAAGTAAGATTTTGAATTAAATTCTGGATTTGACAGGGAGCCAACTAAAACTAAAAACACAACTAAAGGCACATTTTTATTCTTAGGTTTAATGTGATTAATACATTTTAGTAGTCAAATTAAATGTGTTTAAGATTTTCTATAGTATGGCATTTTATTGCTAAAACTTTTTGTTTTACTCTTTTTGTTGTTGCTTTTTTTGTTGTGTGCAGCTGTTTTCCCGCTTTATTTTAACAACACTTTGGTCAGTTGTTTGTTTTAATGTGCTTTTCTAAAGTAAACTTGATTTCGTTTGATCTGATTTTTAATGGTCGAGATAGAAAGAAAAAAAAAGTAATTTTTAAATCTGATTTCCAGCTAATCTAATTTGGGAACAAAAAGATAGATTATATATGATGTATATATGCTTTTTAAAAAATAATTATTTGCAGAAGTTCTGTTCAACCAACCATAAAAACACCAACAGTGGATGAATGTTGATAGTTTCTTATTAAATGGAATAAATAATCATATTTTCTTTTATTGTGGGTGTTCTACAGTCAAAAGCTGTGAGGTCAATCAGCTGACTGGTGGGACTATTTATTGCAAGACTTTGGGGCTCAGTTGATAAGCTAAACAAACAAGTTAAAAATTAACCTTTTATTTGTTTGAAAAGTTGCATAAATGTTATATTCATTTATTGTGCTGATGTTTTGATCTGATGTGTGTTGCAGCACTGCCATCCTGTTGTACCTGGTGCAGAAATACTCGGCATCAGTAGCCGACCACTGGTTTCCAGCTGACCTGCAACAGCGAGCTCGTGTTAATGAATTCTTGTCCTGGCAGCACCAGAACCTCAGAGCTCACTGCTCAAAGATCTTCCTGCTCAAGGTTTGTGCCCCAGATCTCTGCGTTGCTCACTTTTTAAAATTCACTTTAAATATTGGTTTTGCTTTGAAATCGTTAAATATTATCACGCTCAACCACTACGATCTTAAGTTGAGTAAAAGTCCTCTGGCATGCCGCAGCTGCAACTCTGCAAGGCTTCACCATCCCTCAGTACCTCTCTGGGTTTGTGCAGGAGTTTCCAAAATATTTCAGAAGGTTTTCGAGCGTTCACAATTTTCTTGTGTGAATTGCAGAGGGGCACAGATGTGCAGCTTGGGTTTTGAACATGTTCAGAAAGTTTGTGCAACTAATTCTCAAAATAGTTTCAGAGCCAACGAGGAACTCTTCTTAAGAACACCAAGTTTGTGTTTTTATAGCTGCATGGCAGCGCTCAGAATCAGAATAAGTTTCATTATCATCGTACCAAAATACAGTAAAATTATGTTTGTACAGTCATGAGCGGAGTGCACGTTGCTGCTGCTACTGGAGAGCGACCCCTTATCCTTTTTCAGAATACGTTTTTAGATAAAAAGGGGGGAAATCCATGAGGATATGATAGTGGCATTACAAAAAAAATCTCTTCACACCTTGTCCTATCGGGACACGATTTAAGACATCAAAAACGCTGCCAGCAGCACATTTATAACACATTACATATACATTTGACAGCAAGACGGTGAGATTTGTCCACGAAGCACTTACAGATAGACCATAGTCCTGATAAGGTGTTGGTCAGCCGGCACAGTTCTGATAAGCCTTCACAGAAGTTCTTGGGTGGTGGTGGGGGGGGGGGTTGCAATAGATGAAGCTTTTCTTTAGTTTACACATCTCTGGGGAGAAATTTGATAGTTGGCCTGTTTTCGAGGCCGACCAGGGGAGCCAGTTTCAGATAAGCCACAATTGTTGATATTGTCAGGCAGGCTGGTTTTTCTTGTCAGCCTTGAGTCCTGCTGGTACTTTCAAGATCCAAAATGGCCAGATTTATGGGCATTCCACTGGTCCCTGCCTACAAGGCTCCTCCAAGTTTGTTTCCAACATGCTGGCGAGTCCCAGAAGCCGCAGGTGGCCTGCGATTCTCACAAATTGCTTCCCTCTTACAGTTTAGCTCATAAATCAGCTGATTTTGAGTACTCGAAGCACGAACCAAACCTTCCCACAGACTCAGCAGTTTTGCCATTACCAAACTGCTGCCGCCGTCTTCCTTAATAGCCAATAATATAAGAATCCACCAATGCCAGAAAACAGAACCCCTGCTATCATGAGTCCAATTATATACATGTCTTCGGCATCCTCCTGAGACAAAACGTAAAGACACATCAGGTCCCAAACTCCCCACGGATCCATGACGTATCCTGCTGCGTGAGTTTCAGTGGGGCATGAGGGCTCTCCAGGACCCTGTCGCTTTGTTGAAAAGATCTTGTTGATTGCATTGAAAGTACAGCTGACCAGATCCATGACAGCAGTTTTAGTTTCAGAAGATGTGTAACAGGAGCTCCGATACACAGACAGAGCAACCAAAAAAAGGGCAGGAGGAGAGCAGGAGAGGAAGCGTAGGCATCCACCTTGCACAAGAGCACGAGAGCGAGTGCAAGACAGATCACATGTCCAGGTCTGACAAACACCCCGATGGTCACCAAGTACTGGAAAACTTGTACAATGTGCAGGTAACAGTATTGATCAGGGTTTTAAAATCGTCTGAAGAATCCTGAAAGGTGAACAGTTTCCAAAACATGTTGCTGGGATGACAGCACAATAATAAATTGGCACAACAAAAAGTCCATTTGCTCATTTTGCAGCCATCGTAGTGTTTCTAAACACAGATTAAAGTGCATTAGAAAAGAACCCTCACAACACAAAGGTGAGTGTTTGAGAGAAATTTGCTTCGGCCGCTCAAATTATTAAAGATCTGAAGCTCTCGACCTTGACCTCCGAGTGGCTTTAAACATCTGTTAAGTTCCTGAGAAAAAACAATCTGGACATGCTCTTGTTTTTAGTTTCTACATCGCCTCACAACTTAGCTGGTTTTTTGTTACATTTTTTAAAAATACCATTTCATTTTCACTTGTTATTCTCAATTTTGTACGCATTCTTTATGATTGTCTATTGTTGTTGTCCACTGTTGTCATAATCCTTTGTTGTTAATGAGCCCCGATAAACCTGTAGAAATAAAGGTTGAATGAAAAAAGGAATACCTGCTTACAGTGACCGCTGCTTCTGGTTCTGATGAATGCTCGCACATGTGCGTGTCTCTCTGAGCAGACGCTGTATCCATTCCTCATGGGCTCCGAGGCCCCGACGGAGAAAATGGACGTGGCTCTCGAGGACATGAAGCAGTCGCTCGACCTGCTGGAGGACAAATTCCTCCAGGACAAACCGTTCATCGCCAGCAGTAAAATCTCTCTGGCTGATCTGGTGGCTCTGGTGGAGCTCATGCAGGTAACACTTCCTGGTTCACCTCTCAGTGAGTATTTCTGTGTTTTTAAAAAAGTAATGACAACTAAAGTGTTCTTCAAAGATGAAACTGGACAGATTTTGACCTTAAAATGGGAGTTTTTAATCTAGTACAGTATTAGACGTTAAAGAAGATGCAGGATCGTGTTTGTGGCGTTCATCTGCTCTGCAGTCGTGGTTTCAGGTTTGGAAACTTCAGGGTCTCGTCGCTGCTTTTCGCAGATGATGCGGTTCTGTTGCACTTTTAAACGAGACCTTGCTGCTGTGAGGCGCCGGTGCAAACGCCATATTTGCACATTTTAAAAGTTTTTGCTGATGAAGCCGAGATGAACGTCTTCTCCGTCTTTTATTCCCACCTGTGTTCTTCAGCCTCTTGGAGCCGGTGTGGATGCGTTCGAGGGCCGACCAAAGCTGATGGCCTGGAGAGACCGAGTGAAGAAGGAGCTCGGTGAAAACCTGTTCGACCAAACTCACGAGAGGCTCCTGGACAACAAAGGCCTGCAGCAGAAGATGCAGAGCAACAGCCAGCTGGAGAAGCTCAAACCGATTCTGCTGCAGAAGTTTTTCCGCTGACAGAAAAAGAAAGAGAGAGAGAAATAAAAAGCTTTTGTGTTTGATTTTTGTAACAAAATTCCCGTGTTGGTTTGAAATGAAATAAAAAAATATTTGAACCAGATACCAAATATTTAATACTTGTAAAAAAAATTGTTTACATGAACCATCAACATGAAAAACAAGCTGATTAACAAGAAAAGGGTTTTATTTTCATGCAGTGAATTTTCATTTTACTAGTTTTTGAATCTGTTTTGAACACTTTGCTATCGCAGTCCTTTCCGTCTGTTAGAAAAATATCTCATGAACCAATGGATGGATTTTAATGAAACTCAAAAAGTAGTCGTCGGCTCTACGTCTACAACGGACCGACTTTTGGAGTCAGCCAAAATCAAGATGGCCACCACAGCTAATTGACATTGGCAAACGTAAAAGCGGCTTTAAGTAAGCATTGAGCAGCTGTGGTAGTAGCTGAGAGTCATCCTCAACACACAGTCTGAAAACTGTTCAACCAAAACAGCTGAACTGTCGTGTCTTTGCAACATAAAAGCATGATTTTCGTAAATTATGTCATAAAAATGACAAACATTTGATGAATGCATTTTATTCTTTGTCTAAAATAACAGAATCTGCAGGAGCTCTCTGACTGTTTTCACTTTCATTTACTTCTTACACATATTTATAGTTTGTAAAAACTAATATTGGGCTTTTTTTTTTTAATAATTTCCAATAGTGCATTATATTTTCCAACATACTTTATTATTATAATAATTTATTAATAGAACTAAAGCTTGAATGATTGTTACGTTCCAGTTTCAGAGCCTGAGAGTCACCGAGGAGCAGTTTCCACCACAATGGTCCTCTTGTCCTACTGGGGACAAAAAGCTCTTTATCTGGATAAAAAACAAAAAGAAAAATGTCAAGAGAAGATTCTTGGATTTCTGTCTGAGCCTGAATTTACTTCTGACATGTTCACAGGTTAGGAATTGTTTCTGTCAACAACCTTCAAGTTGTTTATTGTTGGTTTTAGAATGACAGAACCATTACAATAGTGATGAATTAGAAACTGTGTGCCATGCTGCCACCTGGTGGCTGTTTAGAGAAACGTTTCGTGTTTGTTTAATCACTTAAATCACTCATTGATCCCACACGTGTGTGAAAACGATCAATTAAAATGAAATAAATAAAAATGCGGAAGTTTGATAATTAGTTCAGTGTTAAACCAGTAACCATCTGTATCAAACAGTGAGAATAAGTTGTTAAAATATATTTTTTAATTAAATTAACTGATGCAAAATTCACCGCATGTAAAATCCAGAGGTTCTTGTTTGGATGGAAATGACTGCGCTGCAGCTGCTGCAGGACACGTGACCCGTCCACGCAGGAAGATCCGGACCGGGTGGATCCTGGACCTCCTCCCTCCAGTCCACAGGAACCAGACATGTCGTGCTGCGACCCGCTCGGTCTGTGTCAGTACCAAACCAACAAGCTGGTCCGGATCCGGAGCGTCCGGCTCGGTTCTCTCAAATGGAGCCTGAACGGAGCCATCCTGCTCTTCATCTGGTGAGTGAGCGCGTGAAGAACCTCAGCCCCCGCATCTTGTCCCCGCAGGAGGGGCTCCTCCCGCAGCTGCTGCACCCGCAGCTGCTGCTTCAGTCGCCTTCATGCGCTTCATGCGCGCGCATTTGAATCTAACACGTCCTCATTGTGCGTTTGTTGTGCAAGATTTTGAAAACGTAACTTCTGGGCCCTGCTTTGACACGAACACGAACATGAACATGAAACTCTGCAGACGGTTTGAGGCTGAGCCGGGAAATAAAATGTTGCTTTGAGAAAAGCCCAAATCATCAACCCTCCACCTCCGTGCCGGATAGTATGACCTGTATGTGCTCACCAAAGATGTTCCAGAAAGCTGCTTTGTCCTTTTAATATTTCCAGACTTAGTTTTTAATTTGTTTTGTTTGATGTCAACCCAGTTGAAGGCTCTTATTTTACTGTGCAGTCACTGGAACAGGAAGTCCACCCCTCTTTCTTTTATTTTCTAGGGTTTTGCATGTCAGGGCATGATAAAAATGAATTGGTTTTAAACTTGTTCTAACCCAGGGCTATTCAACTGGCGGCCCGGGGGCCAAATTAGGCCCAGGTGAGCTCAGTTCAGTCCACCAATGGATTGAGTTTTAAATAAAACTAGATTTTAAACCATAAAACAAACTTACTTATAGCTGCTGGATGTCCGGCCCCAGCTCTTGTCAGTCAGTACTCGAGGCCCCTGAGTCATTTAGCTGAATAGCCCTGTTCTAACCTCAAGTGTACAGAACCAACAACATGTATCATTTTTTCATTATTTAATACAGTTAATCCTAAATGATCCAGCAGAACCTCCTTTAGCTGCCGGTGTTACACCAAATTCTGTGACCTATCATATTATGTGACCACAGGGGGCGACAGCGCATTCATTTGCTGTTGTTTAAACATTTAAACACAAAATTGCTGTTTAATAAATCTGTAAATGATTAATAAATGTTTCCAAGGGCTTTGTTGGGAGGGAGATTGGGTTCAAAACGGCTTCTAATAATCTAATACCTACATAAAAAGAATCCTTAGTACATTTGAAGATAATTATATGCTTTGCATTTTTGTATTGGATAGATCTTTTTGACTTGGTTGTTTTATATGTAGCTCGCATGCTGAAAAAGTGTGAGCACCCCTGGTCTATGCTTTACAGTGTACTTCTACCAAAAGTCAGAGCACACTTTTCTTGATTAAGCCACACATTTTTTGTGTACAGTATACCGTATTTGCTTGTGTATAAGCCGCTACTTTTTTCACAGACTTTATCAATGCTGCAGCTAATTTATGGAGTTTTTTTATTTTTACTGACTCCTGTCATGTGTGTTCCACAGAGCAGGAGTCAAGTCAAATTTATTTATCAAGCACAATTAAAAAACAGCAGCTGTTGCCAAAAGTGCTTAACAATAAAAATCAATGGCAGTAATCTAACAAAAATTTACAATGTCGATAAACAATGTATGTTACCGGTACGCATTCTGCTGTGGTTGACTGCTGGTCACATGACCTCAGGTAGGATTTGTGGGTAAAATTTACCAGTACGTTCACTTTTTAATAACTATGGTTACCGTAGGTGTTTAGCATATTTCTTTTTAGTGATTATCAGTAGTCTGTTCTTAGGCTAGTTTGTGTTCATTCAGTAGATTAACCATGAGTCATAGAGGGTGTTATGAAGACCTGTGGGATCACGCTGTCTTTGTGTTGAAAACTAAACTCCACAAAACACCACCTGGTGGTTGATTCTTGTTCTACAACAAGCGCTGTACATCACTCTCAGGATCTGTGTCCTGTTTCGGACCTTACAGTGTGGACACCCGCGACTTATGTATGTACAAAATTTGTGTTTTATTTTAAATTTCGTGTACGCGGCTTATACTCCGGTGCGCTCTGTAGACCGGCAATTATGGTAACTTGCATGTTTTATTCCATCACTGTGCCACAAGGTTCAGGACTCAGTGTTATAACAGTGCATTGGCATGCCCAACGAGCACAAATTTAGCAAATTAATTAATGTGTTATATAGATCTACTGATTGATCAATTATACAGAATATTTGTTTAAATCCTACTGTGGTTTGTTACAAAGGTAAGGTTAAGGAAGATAATTTGGTGGCCTGCTATAATTGTAGCTGTTTATTGCTAAATACCTTAAAACTGATGTTCAGTTTGGTCAAGAAGGTGTTTGTAACCTTGGCTGACACTGACTGTGTCATGAGCTGCTGCTAAAATCCCGTCCACATTGACCTGAGTGACTCAGAGCTTTAAATCCTGTTTCAGGCTTCAGTCAAGCTGCCACGAGACAGGCTTTTATCTTCTCTCACACACATACACACACAAACAGTTTTGTGCATTTGCACAGGATGTGAAAGGCTTTCTCAACAAGTGTTTGGCATCTGGCTTAGTCCCGATAAATCTCCCCGACACACATCCACAGTGCCTGTCTGTCCCTGCTCCTCTTCACCATCGTCTGTCACTCCTCCTTTTCTCCCCGTCGCCTCGCAGGGGACGGCAGAAGCATTTAAAGACGAATATCCCAACTTTTACTGCAGCTTCCCTTTGGACCGACGCAAATAAGCGCCTGTAAACATCAGTGGCTCACGCAGGTCATCTGAGATCAGAGGTCTTACTCCAATTAAAATGATGGATGAGGAGAACTCGCTGACTTTTCGTATTGCCCTGCAGGGAGGTAGATTTATGTTCACATTGTTTCGCCCAATTGTCCTTTTTAAAGTCGAGCAGGCCTCCTCTTACTTTTTCCACAAAGACACACTACAGCAGACTGCGCCTATTCTGCTGAACGGGATTCAACTGAAAACATGTCTGTCAAAGCATCCTAAAAGCACTATCATTTAGAAGAGTAGGGTGGTCTTTTTACCCTCCTTTCCTGTTCACCCTCTTGTAATTTTTCTCCCCCAGTACATGCCTTTGGAATCCCTCTTGATCCGCTTAATGAGGGGCATATCGCCGGGTTAGCCGAGCGTGGTGAATAGGAGACGAGGAGAAGGGTAACTGAAGAAATAGTGTGTGAGAGCGGGGCAGCAAAAGATCCACAGTCCTGGTCTTTCACGGCTGAGTTCTGATGGCAGACATGAGGGAGGGGGAAAACACGGGTGGAGGGTAGAGAGAACGTTTTTAGTTTCAGGGTGTTGCTGTTAGCAGCATCCTGACGCTGGAGTCAACCATGTGGGTACAGTTTGAGGAAAACAATCTGACATCTTGTTCTTTCATGTCTGGCCTGTGAGGGTTCCTGGCGTGCTGATTTGTGACTTGTGATAAAAATCACATTGCCAGGGATTACCACACATCCCTGACCCTGCCGGCTGCCATGGTAACCAGATCTCCTTCCATACACAAACGCACCCTCTTACCCACAGAAAGTTCAGACTGAAGAAGACGTGATTACCTACGGGCTCGTGTAATAGTGTTTGAGGAGTGCGAAGAAACAAGGATGATGAGGGAGAATCTTGTCGGCGGCGTTTTGTTTCCTCTCTCCAGCCAGACGCAGAGCTTAGCTGATTGGTGAACAGTGATTGATTTCCTCTTTGTTCACAGTGGCTAAGTTCTGCACCTGAGGAGAGCACGACCTCGACGAGCAGACAATGGGAAGAGAGTGAAGATCTGTGCCGTCAAGTTTCTGTGGAAAGCTGGGCTGTTTGTCCTCACCTCAATTATCTAATTGACAGAACACCTTTATCTTTTTTGTTTCTTTGCAGATTCTTCAGGATATTTTTATTTTATCGCAGCAAGTCTTTTTTTTCCCCCCCCGTTTGTTATTAAACATATCGGCCTCTTCAGCATATCTAAACACTGAGATGCTCTCCTGATTTAACAGCTATTCCTTTATCTTCCATTTCTTTCCCTAGCTAGCCACACCTTTGCTTCGGCTCCTTTTTTGGTTCCAGTATGTAAACTGATGCTGTTTGCTCACCCTGTAGTTCTTGGGATAGTTCTTGGGAAGGTGTGAGCTGAGTACCTCAGGGTAGACACTGCAACACGCTGTACTAATCAGGCCTGAGGAGACTTTTTTGTGCTGACATATATTTAATCAAAATTTCAGGCAGTAGCCACAATCATCCAGATTATCGCTGTTCTTCACAACAGACAATGTCCCAAAGCGTAAAAGTAAACCTTTATTATATATTGTAGCAGTACTGGTATCAGCCCTTAATGCACAATATCCTGTCTGAATATTTATATCTAACCTGAATTTGTCGTTATGGAATCAAATCACAAATTATGTACAGGTCTACTAGTCCTTGAAGGAATGCATATCACCCGCTGCTTTTTTTTATGCCAGAGTTAGAGACTTAAGATCTTCTTATGATGGGAAATGAGTCATTTGGGTCAAATCTTATGAGATTATGCTCAGTTTCATTTGAAATAGTGAGATGTCACACTCAGTTTGTGTTGGGAATTACTCTTGGCCACTACCACATCAAATTTGAGATTATTTGTCAAATTAGCAGTTATAATAATTTTTGAGTTGGCTAAAGTCTCTTAGCTGTGGCAGACATCTTGAATGGAGTTGACTCCAAAAATGATCAATTATGAATAAAATCCTGAAATATTGTATACAGTAGTCCTTCGCTACTTTGTGGTTCGTTTTTCGTGCACTCGCTCTATTGCGGTTTTTCAAAATAAGATTGGACATGACACACAGTTGACTGATTGATGGATGAGCTGCACAATCGGCATGGAATTTTTATTTAAAATAAATTATTATAAATTATATAGCACCTGCTGCAGCCTGTGCACAGCCCACAACTCCGGTGCTCCCTCTTGCAGCTGATTCTGCCGTGGAGAAGTGGGCGTGGCTGAGAGCAGCTGCTGCAGAGAGCTGAAATCATGACAGTCTGTGCTCTTTTAGAGCATATATACCGGTGTGTGTGTGTATATATATATATATATATATATATATACACACACACACACTAAAATAAACTACTTACTACTTGTACTACTATTCCTACTTGGCAGTTTTTCACTTACTGCGGGGCTTCATGGTACAGATCCCACATGATAAACGAGGGACTACTGTATCAATAAAATCCATCTGCATTGTCATGAGATATTTTGCTAAAGCAATAGACAACTGAACACAACACTAAGGTAAAACCGTTATTTGCCTTAGGAAGCAGGAGATTAAATGCTTCCCCCCAAAAAACTCTGGGCTGAACTTTAATTAGTTTTTTTTTTTTATAATAATTGTAATATGAACGATTAGTTGTGAGATGCAGAGCTCCGTCTCATTTGTTGCAGTGACGCCACACTCCCATGTTTGGCTTTGTCTGCGCCACAATATTTTGTTTAAGGATTAAATCTTACTAAAGCTCTCACTGCATATGTGGAAATCCTGTAAGACTGTCTTGTCTAAAGACCATAAATTGGGTTGGTGTAGCTAGATTTAAGATTTTCAGATTGCATGTGTGCAAGCTATAAACTGGATTATGAGAACCCATTTAGGCAAGGTGCTTCATGCCCTGCTTCTTTTTAAGATTTTGGCAATGGCGAACAAAAGATCTCAAGATTAATGTTGAGAACATTTTTTAAAGAGTGTCTAATCATGTTGCATAAACTGAAAGGCTGCACTAATAAATATGAAATAAATCACAGCAGCAGAAAGAGATTTATTGCTTTTATTGACACACAAGCAGTAGGAAAATAATTGCTTTTATACACAGAATTAACTTTTTTTTAAGGAAATTTTCTGTTTTTAAACATGACCCATACTTTGCCTCTTCTGTTAAGGTGTAATTTATTGCCGCCAGGCATAACTATATTTGTAATCAGACTTATATTGTGAAAGAACACCATTGCAACAAGTAACATTTTATTATGACAGGGTAAAAAAACGGTAATCAATGGAAGTCTAAGGAAATAAAAAGTAACTTTCTTTAAAATGCATTCCTCATATTTTTTCATGTTGAGTTATATTGTTCACCAGAAAAGCTCATTTAAATAAATTATGGGTTTCTTTAGTGTGTCAGTGTATGGTCATAGTAAAACGACATGCATGACAGCAGGAAGTCCCTCCGTGTGGAACGTAACTTTGTTTACTTCCTGCAACAAAATGCTCGTTTATCTGAGCAGAAAGGCCCAGACATGCTGTGTGGTTTGACAGTTTCCAGTGTGAACACAATACATGTGGACCAGCTTAGCTAAGAACAGAGTACCAGTATGTCTAAAATGTTGTTTCTGTTTTAAAAATTGAAGTTTGCCTGACAGCATCTCTGAAGCACCTTAATCCAAAATGTGTTGGTGCAAAAACTTGAAATCTGAATTATTTAGCATTGCCTGCCACTGAAACACAAAAGGCAAACAATAGTGTTATTGCCCGTGTCTCTGAGCGTTATTGAAACTTTCACAACCTAATCTTTTTATTTTGTTTGTTTTCATTCGTTCATTCAAGCTTTATTTACACATATAAATCACACTGAGCCTCGAAGACTCATTTACAAGTGAGACCTGTTTAGACACACAAAACGTAATGAAAGGGACACATAGGATTTGGAGGCAAAAAAAAATAAATTCTAACAGACTCTCACTCCTTGACCAAGGAGAGACAGCCTGAAATTGAAAATAACACCCTGCACATAGGCACATAGTGACGCAGACATTCTGCAGGGGAGGGGATACGACGAGCGGTGAGCGTGTCCAAGGACACTCCAGTGGCACTGTAGGAGTTCTAATAAAAATGGTATAATCAGTATAATCAGTCAGTTCCCTCTGGTGAGATCCATAAACACTCTCTAACTGAGCCAACCTGATTTAAGATGGCTGCTACGTCTAATCGACATATCAAGACATAATCGAGATATTAAAGTCAATTTAGCAGCAAGTCATTCACAGCACATACTTTGAGAGTGACATGTTGCAGCATCACACAAGATCGCATTAACTGTGTTCCTGGCTCAGTTGAAATGTTCAATGTGTGGATTCTACTGTTCTTAACTGCAGCCCAATAGGTGACGATAATGAGCTGGTTGTCAACTTTTTTTTTTTTTTTAAAGCACTTTGAGTTGTTTCTCTGTAAGAATTTGATTCAGTTTCTTTGTCCAGGTTTTTTTCAGTGATAAATTATCCAGATGTGGATGCAAAACAAGCGTTCTTGTAGTTTTTCTTGCCTGCTCACAGTTTAAATCTTTTTTTTTTCTTTTTCATTGTTGTGCCTGGGCCCACCTTTAGAATGGGAGTGTTCTTGTCCTGCATGCACTGTTGGTATAAATAACTCATGTAGGAGGACCTGGTTCGCTGAAAATTCTAACCAGAAACTTGGGATCAAGCAGTTTATCTAAAAAAGAGATTGACGCAGATATGATAAAATAACTTCTTCTAATCGTCCTTTAGGTACTTAAAGCCTGTTAGGGTTTCAACTTAAAATGGCTCTGGCAGTATAAAGTGTAGCTCAGGCATCCTGGCTGATATGTATTGATTTCTGATCTAATCTCAGCCCGAGGCTGCCGAGATTCAGAGACCCATAACGCAGGCGAGTTCTCACACATTTCCACACCGTGACGGCAAACAAAGCTGAAATCATGAGAACAATTTCAAGGTCCTTCCACAGGTTAATGTCATTCTCACATTAGTGAAACAATTAGCGCTTTTTTGACAGCAGATTTAAGAGGTCTGTGTTGTCAGCGATCGTGATTGTGCTCTGTTTCTTTGTAAACCGTTCAGAGTGAAGACACAAGTTAGTTGAGATAAACATTTATAGGCACAAACTGTGCAAACAATAGAAAAACGTCTTCTGTCAAATGAGTGTGTTTAGTATTTTCTTTGTTTCTTCTGCTAACATGTTCATCAATAGCTGCGTTTTACACGTGCCACATAAAAAGCTCCATCTGCATGTCCAATTCAATCTGGAAGAACTCATTCCAGCTAAGTGCACTCATCAGCTAACGCCCAAACTGTCGATATCTGCACATCCACTACTCAGTCTGTGTGACTGAGACCCTAAAGTGTAAAAAACTGACCCACATTCATTTACAGCGCAACCGCACACGTCGTTCGCCTCTATACATGTCTGCTCCCTTAACAAAAACACTGACAGATGGCTGACGAATGAATTTCAAACTTTTTTAATAGAATATATGCCATGAGAGGAGGTATTACCGCGTTCTATATTTGCAGCGACAAAGTGACGACTAAGCGAGGACAGATGTGTGAATTAGAAATGAGGACCATGTGGAGCCTGCCATTTTTAGACCTATATTTAGGGCCTGCTAAAAGAGTAATGACCATCAAAAGCCCATAAAAGAAGAATCGCCATCAGAGCCTGTATCTGAAAAGGTGATTTATTACACTCTAATGAGATGGAAATGGTTCTCCGCACATCAAAGGATAAGGCAGCATTTTATAAAGCTCCTGAAAATAAACGTATTGGACCCCACAAAATCCACATCTTGGCGTCATGCTTGTTTAGTCGGCCTGATTGTCTCTTTAATGCCGAGCATAATTCAAAGCACCGCTGGCATTGGATTTTATTTCAAAGTACCTGTCGGCAACTTGTGTTCTGAAGTGATGTGGGATGTATGCACGCTCGTCACAGATAGTGATGAAACATGACTTTGATGGGTTTATACTTAATTTTTTATGATCAGATGCAAAAATAGTCTAGTGAGCTTATTATGCCAGCCTTAAATCACTATTTTGTCTTGTGTTAATGAAGCTACAAACAGCCAGAACTGGAGTTTCTAAGTGCATTGTGCTGTCTTAAGTTTGCATTGGTTTTTGTATAGTTGTGTGTACTGACAAAGGAATGAACAAGATACCTTCATTAGGCAGCACCCAGAAATCTGGGCTGGGATTCCTGTGCCTACTGAGCTGATAATCAGTCCTATAGAACCACTGGCTCAGTTCAGCAGGAACAGGAGTCCAGTCCGCTCACCACCGGACCAGAAACTGGTCCCAACAGACACATCACAAACAAAAAACACAACTAATACTGTTTAAAGGATTTTTTTCTCTGAGTTTAAAAGACAGCCTAATTTCCTCAACAATATCTATTTTTCTGAGTCCAACTGCAGTAAATCGCAGACTTTTTGTAAACTGAAGCATTTACACCTTCAGACTTGGTAGGTGTTGTGTTCAGGGCCAGAGGAAGTGAGGTGTCAGCTTAAGAGTGATTGAAAGAAACCGTTTGTGTATTTCTTCTCGACAGTGGATCAGCTGGAAGGAAGCTGCACTGAGCTGTGATTTGTCATTTTCCTCTCCGAGGGTTGTTATCTTCATGGGACATCTACGTAGTTTTGTTTTACAAGGCAGCATCAGACTCATGTTATGTGTATCACGATTAGAGTAACACACAAACACACACAGCTGCAAGCTGAAATCAGCTATTACCTGTTTGTGGTTGTAAACTCAGATCCTTATGAACTGGACCAGAATGCTGTACTGAGCTGAACAGATGTTTTATTTTTAAATAGAACTTCATTTCTCTGTTTAATATCAAAACATCAACACAGATCTCAAAGCCTCATTTTGGCCCTCCTGCGCCCTTCAGACTGTGTGTTTAGGCAGAATGGGATCAGTGTCAAAAAAGGAGCTCATTTTTACAAAATGGAGTTTATCAGTTATTGCTCGTCTTCTTTCAAATCAGAAACATTATGTAACATTATGTGATGCAAACAACATGCAAATGTTAGTTAACCTAATGTGTGTCAAACTACTGCTCTGTAAACTACGGATCTGTAAACCTAACTTTACTTCACTGGTTTACTGATCAGTAAATCTAACTTTACTTCACTGGTTTACTGATCTGTAAACCTAACTTTACTTTACTGATTTACTGATCTGTAAACCTAACTTTGCTTCACTGGTTTACCGATCAGTAAACCTAACTTTACTGGTTTACTGATCTGTAAACCTAACTTTACTTTACTAGTTTACTTATCAGTAAACCTAACTTTACTTCACTGGTTTACTGATCA
>JAVCKU010000002.1:7344949-7355576 GCA_032273985.1 Hypsolebias coamazonicus
TGTCATTTCTGCTTTTTTTTTTTCCTTTTGTGTATCAAATCTAAATCTAACTTGTCAAAATAAAATAAAGAACAGAAAAATGAGCATTAAACATTTTAAACATGTAACTCCTAAACATCAGCATTGGTAAAACTGCACAATAGTTAAAAAATAAAAAACAAAACTTAAAATCCCAGCTTTAGATTTAGTATAAAAAATAGCTCGTTAAAAAAGTTTTTATCGGCTGCTCAAATGATGAGCAACAAATAGGCTGATGAACGATTTTGAATGCTTCAGATCTGAAACCAGCAGCAGCCACAGTTTCATAAATTTCGTCACCACAAACGTTTTCACGCTCGACGTCATGAAAGTTTCCGAAACGAAAAGAGCCACGTGTCACGTTACAAGTGCAGCTTCACATTTCTTCTTCCTGGTCACGTGGGAGCAGCAAGATTGCAGCAGATACCTCGCAGGGATGATCAGAATTCCACACAGAAACATCTAAATCTATGACACTAATAAACAACAGTACAATCAACAACTGCTCAAGTTTCAAGCATTTTATCACGCTTTGTGTTTTATGGGTGGATTGGCAAAAAAATATATATACTGTACTGTATTTACAAGAAAATTTAAGCACTTAGTCGTTTTCAGAAACATTCAAAATAGAAAGTCCTTCAGCAAACCGATAGCTTCAAGTAGCTGAGAGTAAAAATCATGAGATGCACCTCTTGGCAGTCTGAGCCGCCCCCTAATGCTGGCTCTGGCAGAAGTCTGTATTGAACTTGGCAATGAGAAATGTCTGGCGGCCGCACAGCAGCCAAATGCAAAAGAGGACAGTCATGCATCCACATGCTGGTTGGGTATAGCTCCTAATGGAATGTGTTGTAAACAAAACTGTCTGGATCCCATTGATCCTTGTGTTAAGGTCATCCATTCCTTTGTTGCTTTGTTTCGTCAGATGTTCTTATATCTCTGAAAGCCTTTCGGTCTGAGTCATTAGGCAGCAATCGCTGTCCAAGTCTAGTTACTT
Organism: Hypsolebias coamazonicus; assembly: GCA_032273985.1. Classification (NCBI taxonomy): domain Eukaryota; kingdom Metazoa; phylum Chordata; class Actinopteri; order Cyprinodontiformes; family Rivulidae; genus Hypsolebias; species Hypsolebias coamazonicus. Next base: position 7,345,962 of record JAVCKU010000002.1, read on the forward strand.
TGCGATTTTAAAAGGTCGTTGCCATCTTGATTCTGCTTAACTGTGTCGAGAGCAGTCTGGGTCTCCTTCTGATCCTCCGCGGAGCAGTTGGAGACGGCATTGGCCATGATGCAGAACTTTCGCAGCAGGATCTCCCTGAGGAGCAGGTAGACCCACGGGTCCAGGATCTGGTTGAGGGATGCCAGGCGTATCGCTGTCAGAAACACGTTACAGTCCAGAAGGGCCTCTTGGTTTGAGGCGCTGCTGGATTTTGAGGTCGTTGAGTTACACGCAACAGAGGACAAATTGTTGTAGATCATCTTCAGCATCAGGACCTGAGGGAGGAGAGGTTTGGAGAGATCTTAAACGGATCGATCGGAGCTTTTCATGTGTGGTTATGAACAGTTAACATCTTACCTGTTGTAGATAGCTCTTTGAATGGAAACAATTTTGGAGAAATAGAGTTTAAATTACACTGGACTGATGAGTTAAAAGCTAAGTCAAGTGAGACAAAGACCAAAGTGGACTGCTGTCATCTTACAACATAAATAATAATAAAAATAAAAAAATTCATAGCAATTCATACAAACACTAATTTATGAATTTGTACATCATTTCAATTACTCTCTGCATGATATTTACATAAAAGTTTAAGGTCATTTGCAAGCAAAGAGGCAGCAGCAATCAACTGCAGCACTTTGGGTGTAGCTTGGACCTCTTCCTGCATGAATATCATAATACAGTAGTCCTGTCAGAATAATCGTGCACCGTATTTTCCAGCGTATACGTTGCAATTTTTTTTTCATAAATTAACATGCCTGCGACTTATACAGTGAAGCAACGTATTTATGTTTTTTTTTTTTTCATATTTTAAAATTTTTGGCTGATGATTTCATTCATTCTGACATGGAAAATACAAAGTATTGAACACTACCATTTTCAGCCACTAAAGAGCCCTCGACTAAAATGGTAAGCCAAATGTCTCATTAATAGGTAAAAGTAGATATTAATGAGACATGTGGTTTGCCATACCAAGCCACCTTCATCACGCTCCAGAATTCCTGGAGCAAACATCAAATCAGCTGCATTTTGCTGCACCGCCCAGGTAAAAAGCAGCTGATTTGACCATTAAAGTGCATGTATTAAGGAAATGTTAAACCGAGACACACCTTTACTATAATTTTGAACAAACAAATAATTGTATTAAAGTGTTAATCTTGTTAAATTCTTCTTAAAGTCCTCCTGTGCACGCTCCTGCAGCCACTTGATTTTTGGCACAACACTGGCCTATATTTCAGGTTGTCAGCGGTGACGTGTAACAAACACTACGAGTCAGCGGTGACACATATGCAACTTATATGGCAAACCGACATATTTGTGTTCTTTTCCACTGTATTAGACATATAGACTGATGCGACGTGTATGGCGGAAAATATGCAAAATTGACAAGCAAATTTTTATTTTTATTTAAAAACAGTATTTAAAAGAAGCACTATAACTCATTTGGGACAGTTGTTTTAAGAAAGCATGATCGTCTACTTTGGCCTTGGTTCAACTTGGATTTATCAATCTGCTCAGCTTAATTAGTGAAAACAAGGCAGTTCAAAGAGCTACAACCAGTAAGATATTATGTACAGTATTCATCACTTTTCTACAGAGAAAGAACTGAACTGTCAAGTTCTGCATGATAAGTTGTGGAGAAGGCATCATGTTGTTTAGTGAATGCTTTTGTGCGATGTTTTAATTTAATGTTTTTCCTCTCAAATAATAAAAAAAATTATAATTTTGAGTTGAGTCTCTGTGTAACCTCAGGAGAATGGATTTCATAATCATCCTTAATGGGATTTCTAAATATATGACTGGTAATGCATGGTCTCACAGCACACTGAGCAGACCCTCAACAGGAACCCTAAGTGGATTATCACCTAATGGAAAATGGCAGCAGCTTTGGAAACGAATCCGACATAATGAGGACTTTTATATTTAAATATTACAGATTTAAAGTGAACGAATTGAAACAAGCAAAACAAAAAATGGGCTAAATGTTTGGATTCATGGGTGATGGAAACTAAAGAGCATCTCCAGAGCCTCGTTTTATTTTTTCTTGTTTAAAGCACCTAATAAAATATTTAACGTGAAGATTTCAGTTCATCACATCAACTCAGTGAGTTTTATTTTGCCAGACTATAGAGTGTTGTGTTAAAAGGTGCAGTGCGTCATGGTCAGGGGTCTGCAACCTCTACGATCAAAAGAGCCACTTCTGCCCCTTACTTCACTAAATTAAACTTGTTCAGAGCCACAACGGGATTCTCAACTGGTGGCCCACGGGCCACTTTAAGTTTGTTGGAAGGCACTTTTCTGGACAGTATGGGTGATTTTATAAAACTAAAAATATCTACAAAGTAATTTTTTTTTAACGTTTATTGATAGTTTTATATTCTAAGACAAAATAAAAGAAGATTCTTGTGAAGAAGGAAAAAAATATATAAAGTTTTGCCCATTTTATAAAACCAAAAACTATAAACTATGCATTCTTATGTGATTTTTTTAATAGTAGAAAATTATGTATCCTACTTTGAAAAAAATCAGTGAGTTTTACTCCTTTTAATGTTTCTAATATTCATATATTTGCAAAAACTGAAAAACTAGCCCTTTTAGTTGTTATAACAACCAATAAAATTCAGTTTTATGTCAGTTTTGGTCAAAGCTTGAAGGAGCCGCTGCAGAGGGACCAAAGAGCCACATGTGGCTCCAGAGCCGCAGGTTGCAGACCCCTGAACATGGGTATGTAAGCTGCAGCGTGTGCATGTAAGCAGTTCAGAGGCTAAAAGAGATAGAGAAAAAGATTGACAAAGTAGAGTAACCCCTAATTTTACAAAATGCCAGTGACTTCAATCCAGTACAACATTTTATCACCCGCTAATGGCCTGGACTGATAACATCCGAAGCCGCTCCACCCGCATGTTAATGCAAATAAATGAATAAATAAATAAATAAATAAATAAATAAATACTTAATGCAAGATGGATTTCTTACACAAGAAAAAGGTAGTGAGATTATTTTACTAATATACTAGCCTTCTCTCAGGAATGCATCAGATGTTACGTCAGAAAGTTTAACGTACTTCTGCTCCCCACCAAACAAAACACGAAGTAGCATGGTCTGTTCAGAAAAAAAAAAGAACAAAAATAAACAACCATGCCCGGCACATTTTAATAGTTAATAAATGTGCTTCAAAGGTAATTCCATTTGAAAAATTAGTTCATATTCCCGATACATTGGAACATAAGCTGTACAAACTGTATGGCGCCTATTAGCATGATCTGTACAAGCAGTATGGTGCCCATTAGCATAATCGGCACCTATTAGCTGCTACATGCATGTTGCTAACCATGTTAACATGACTCGGTGGGTGCTACGACCCCGAAGTACCCATGGAATCTGGGTCTATGGCATAAAGCACAATGATTAATGCTGTTACAATTTATAACATTTACGCATTCTTACCTTGACAGCCTTCAGAAAAAAACTGAGCAAATATTTTGAGGTGGACAACTCGTCTATCCCTCGGCTCTCGCCCTAACACAATACAACTTTCTCCCGCTATCCTGAATGTGAACAATGGAATAAAACGGGTACAAAAATGATGAGACATGGAGGTTTTTTTTTCACCACTAACAAACCAAGCCACCTGCTACGCTAGTACTCACGCATAATAGTTGCAAACATATTAAAAACAGAAGCTCGTTCTTCATCACAATTAATAATAAAACAAGTTACAACACCGGATTGTTAAAAGTTACTTGCCTTTTCTGTAGCATAACTCCGTTCAGAATCCAAAATGGAAATAGCCATCTCACAAACTTCAGAAAACAGGTGCTTCGTCTGATTTCTTCCTCCTCCTCTTCGCGGTTGCCAAAAATCTTTACTGGAGCGTAATTGACACTTGACAGAGTCAAAAGTTTCACTGCGTGAATGTAGCATTTTACTCTGACTTTTAACTCCAAAGTCAGAGACGATTTACTCTTCACATGGTTATTAATACTGTACTCTATTTCGATTAAATAAGGTTTATACTGAAATATTAACTAAACATTTTTTACTGTGTAGCAACGAGCCCCTAATCCCATACATACAGAGCACCCTCCACATTGTACCTTGAAAAACACTGTTGAAAGCCTTATCCAAGTCCACCAAACACATGTAGACTGGGTGGACAAGCTCCCATGACCCCTGGAGGACCCTAGTGAGGATAAAGAGCTAATCCAGGGTTTCATTGCCAGAACAGAACCTGCATTGTTCCTCCTGGATCTATTTTTCATTCTCATCTAAATTTCAACCTTCTTCTTCTTTTCAGCTGCTTTTTCTTCAGGGGCTGCCACAGTGAAATAAGACGCATGAATACTTGGCACGTCTTTTCATTGAATGCCCTTCCTGATGCAACCACAGACCACCGAGCTACCACAGCCCTCTGTGTGGAGCAGAGAGCTGCTATCTAGGGTGCCTGGGGGAGCAGATAGTGGGGTCTTGCTCGAGGGCCCAGGGTGGGGCCAATGAGGGTGGAGGCAGGTGTGGGTGTTTCACCTTTCCCACACACATTTTGATGTTGTCAAAATGGGAGTTGAACCGGCGACCTTCCGATCACAAGCTCACCTTCTCTAACCTCTGCACCACCACTCCCCCAATTTCAGTATTGAGATTATTTAATCTGAGGCCAGTAGTTTCAAGCTCTTTTCCCCAAGAGTGCAAGCCTGACATATTTTTAATTTTTTTTTACTGATTGTACAGACAATAGCTTGAACTTTTAAGATGAACTCCAGTTTGAAAATGCCCTTTAACGTTTACAAATAGATGGGCAGAAACATACTTTTCTAAACTCCTTTTGTTACATAAATATTATCACTTTTTAATTTTCTTTACTGCATTTTACTAAAGATTAGATTTTCATGTTCATAGTTTTGTGCTAATTGATGTTATAATACAAAAACCTTTAGTTCACTCACTGTGTCATGACTGCATCATTGTACACATAATGCGTAAATAACTTTATGCAAAATGATTATTGTAACAGTTCATAATAAGACAACATTTTGGTTCATTGGGAAAAAAAGTTTCTGTAATGGTAGAATCAGAGTAGTCACTTGGTTAATAACCATGCATGCAATGAGTAGCCAAGTAATAACGATGTCTAATTTATTACCTACCTATTTATACAATTTTCTCCATGTGCTTTGAATGTATTTGTTTGCATTTATTCTCATAAACATGTGGTGTTGATTGTTTCAATTATGCATTCCTTCATGAATGACTAATGTGTTGACTGTTAACACTGCTGTCTGATTGTTTTATAAGTAGGCTGATTGCTGACCCGAAGCTGCAGTGTTAATGAGAAATTTATTTTTATACCTTTTATAGCTATCAGGCCTCCTTTATGCTTTTTGGGTAAAATGAAATGAAATAGTAAAAATTCATATATGAAAACTCTCACATTTTATTGACTGAATGAGCCTAATGTGGATATGGTCTAAATAATTTAGTCAATGTGACAATTTAACTGTTCACACGTTATATGTGCACCCTTTTCATTCTGTTTCAGATCTCTTCTAAAAACATTTCAACATTCCCTTTACATTAAAGCTGCAAAAGTAACTCTAGTAGCCTACTTTACAGCAGGTCAAAGGCATCTCATATTTATATAGAGTATTCCCTTGGTACTTAGCGGTTCGTTTATCACGGACTGATTCTATCACTGTTTTTCAAAATAAGATTGGACATGACACACAACTGGCTGATTGACGGATGAGCCACACGACCAGCATGGAATTTTTATTTTAAATAAATTATTTTTAATTATTTAGCACCTGCTGCACATTTGTGCAGCCCATACTGCAGGATGAACTTCCTGCTGCAGCTGATCAGCTATTCACCATGCAGAGCGGAGAAGTGGGCGTGGCTAAGAGCACTTGCAGATGACGAGCAGAGGAGGCAGGGAGCTGAAATCATGACATTCTATGCTCTTTTAGAGCGTTTACAGTTTAGAACCATTGTTTAGAATATTGCAAGAGCGTTGGAAGGGTTTAAAATGCCTTAATATATATCATTAAAATAAACTACTATTTACTACTTGTACTAATATTCCTACTTTGCGGTTTTTCACTTATCACAGGTCTTCAGGGTACGGATCCCCCGTGATAAATGAGGGACTACTTTATACATCAGCGTGGTTTAAATCAGCCTGTTTGCATGCTGTTACTAGCATTTAGCTTAGAGCCATCAGTCAATCAGGGACATACATGATTTTAGGTTCAAACTACAATGTTCAAAATGTCATTGCTAAATTCATATGTTGGTACAAAATTACTTTGGAAACTACTGCGGCTAAATCTGTTTATAATAGTAAAAAATCTCTCAAAACTACCTTTAGAATGTGTTAGCGTCTATCAATGCTTATAAATACAGTAAATACTGACCAAACATTTGGTTAGTAATTCTATGTTTTTGTGAAGATTTTTGATTTGTTTATAAATGTTATGAATTAGTCAGCACTAGAACTTCTGCCTTTCTTTTGTATTTTTTTTTTCTCTTTTGTGAAAGCAAAAGGGCTCTGGTTTAGCCCAGCTACCTCCTTCGAGGTAAAGTCATTACTGTAATGCTCCGCCACTCTCCCTTGTAGGAACCATAAATCCATCTTACACAGAGGTAAAGAGAGCTTTCAGGGGTGAAGCTGCACCCACTGGGTTATGTGGATGGAGAAGGGAGCTGGGATTTTTGTGGTGGAGGGGTAGTGAGAAAAAATTTACTTGAGTTAGCGTAACAATAAAAAAAATTGGCTGGAGTCCCTGGGCACGTCTGTGTGCAGTTAACCTGGTTGTTAACACTGAAGGAAATGCCACCCAGCAAATGGAGTAGAGCTATAAAAATAACACAACATCTGTACAAATGTTGCTCACACTTGGTTCTCCTGACCCCTATGGGTACCCAAAATGCCTGGCTCCACAGACTCACCCAGCCCTGTCCATAGCATTAGCGTGGCCTGCTTTTAGACTTTCCAGCGCCCTCTTACTCCTTTTCCACTTTTCCATGCTCACCTCCTTCTGCATTCACTCACCGCAACTTCACCTTTTTGTTGCTTCACACTCACATAAGGACCAGGCAAACTGATAACCCAGTAGGAAGAGTTCAAAAGACACACCTCTACTGTACACAACCATAGACTGGCCTATAAAAAAATAATAGTAATAAAAAAAAAAGGACAGAGCTTTGCGTATTACTAGGGTCAGCAAAGATCGGATGTTCATTCTGAAACCCAGAAAACAGCTACTGCAACAGCAGTAATGCACAATCAAAACACACATGCACGCACAGCGCTGGCTCAAAGAAACCACATGTTGCAGCTCGTCTCAGCGAAGGAGGACACAGCAGTGGAGCACGGAGGCAGGAGGTAGTAAAGGTAAGCAGGAGAGAGAGAAAGCAAGAGTGAGAGCTGGATTCCAGAGGGTCTGAATTGAATTTAACAGCAGGATACGCAACAACTGCATATCTTCAAGCTGTCACGGAAAGCTCAGGCAGCTCTGCTGGCAGCCCCTACAACTCAAGATGAGTGCACTCCCCTCACAGGCAGAGGAAGTGATGTCACAGGGCCGCACACATTGCCTGTCTCTGCTTCCTGTCAGCTAATTTACTGCTGCAACAGGGTAGACAAATTACCAAAACATGCATGTAAATAGAGAGGGCGAAAGCCTTCATTCTCACATGTAGACATACAAAAATAGACATTATAAACATAAAAATAAATAAAAAAATTCAACAGAGTGGAGATGATTTGATGAAAGTCCCCTCAGTGTTGACAGGAACGTGGTTTGTTTGGTGTCTGAGGTCTGTAGGAATCCTGGCCAAGAATTTTATTTTTATATTTCTTCAGTTTCTTATCTTTGTTTTCAATTTCATTGCCAAAGAATGCAGCAACGTATCTACAACTGTAGCTTTCAAAAAGTAGTGCTACATTCAAAAATAATAAAAGAAGGAAAAACTTGCAACGCCTTGTCTTGTTCAAGCTGAGCTCATTTCTTTAGCGCACAAACTCACTTTTTCCCCTCATTTCCTTCAGTTTCTCCCCCCACTTGATGTCATTGTCGGCACATTGGTGTCTTTCTGCTAAAACATATAAGAAGCTTGATTTGAACTTCTGCAAATTTCCTCTCGGGACCTCCTTCCGAGTTCTAAGCTGTTCTTGGTAGATAAAACTTTTATGATGCCCGACTGGAGAACAGGCTCACTTAATTGCAGCTGATTAAAATAACATCTATATTTTTCTTGTCTTTTTTTGACTTAAGGTGATCTGAAAACCCCAACAGCCCTACCAACTGCTGCCTAAGCTGAAACTTTTCATCTTTCACATTCACTAATGCTGACTGGTGGCTCTGCCAGCATTAGAAAGCAGAAAACAGCCTCTCTACTCAACTGGTGTGCACAAACCATCGAACAACACAGAGGCAACGCTTGTGCAGTAAATGGCTCCTGGTTAGCACACCTCTCTCACGCAGAAACTGATAAATGGTTCAAACGCAGAGTTGATGGGTTTTTCAGAAGCTGACTGAAGCTCCAGTGAGAGCTTTAAATTCCTGGGCTCAGGAAAGCCATTAAAGTATGAACAGACAGAAACTTTGTAATGGGGTGTGGCTCCTCTAGATCCATTCATGCAAAATGTTACAAAATATAGATGCACAAGAAGGACGACCAAAAACTGCAAAAACACTTAAACAAACCTGGTTGAAGTTGATGGGTTTTTCTCTGCGACCTGTCTGCACTAAAAGTTTGTATGCCAGGACACCATCATCAGAGGCATTCCTGTAACTGCTGGCGGTGATTCGGCCTGTTTCCCAGTCTTTGTCAAATGCCTGTTGGAGACCTGTAGGAGACCACAACAAGACAGATGTGGTTAGACGAGAAGGCTTTAAAAATTACATACTCTGTTATCGTCATTCTTCCTCTGCAAGACGATCACAAAGCACAGTTCACAGGCGACTAGATCACGTAATAAGCCAGTACAGTAAAACAGAACATGACACAACACTGCAACTTAACCCTAACCCCATAATAAGCATCATTTATTTCATATACCAGTAACTCCCTTCTCAACCACTAAGCAAGACTTCAAAAGTTTAAAATCGGCTGGTTTTAATTCAAAGCGATTGTTAGAGACTATATCAATAACATGTGTCTCTCTTTTCTACACTACTCCCCATTCCATATGTGTATGTCGCTCCCCTCCAGTCTACTCTTCCCCCACATTGCTGTGGTCCGTCTGTGGGAGATGTTGTTTTGGGTCTTTTTCCTTGGCCTGTCTGGCTCCAATTTGTCTCACCATTGCGAAGAGCAATATCAGACACAGATCTCCTTTACCCCCACCCCACACACTCTGTGTGGTTCCCAGCCAGTTCACACAAAATCTCACAAAATGTCACCATATCGTTCATGTAAGGTTACACACAATTGTATTTGTGGTGCTGTGAATGTTATATGATTTTTGAGGACTGAAATTAAATTAAAAGTACAGGTAGTCCTCGGTTTACGGCGTCCGCGGTTTACGAAAATCCGGACTTACGATCGCATCATAATTAATAATTAATATAAAAA
>JAVCKU010000002.1:7442445-7455889 GCA_032273985.1 Hypsolebias coamazonicus
CTAGACTTTCAAGGAGTCTCCTGTTTCAGGTGAGGAGGTGATGGAGGAGAAGGAGGAGCAGTCGGACACCCTTCAGGAGGAGGAGGAGGAGCTCTGTGAGGGAGGAAGCTTCAGGTCAGGTCCTCCTGTGTGTGAAGTCAACACCAGACATTAAAATACAAAGTTGTGATGTCAAAGTTGTGATGGATGACTTGGCACAGTAGAGTTAGAGTGAGCACTTTGTGCTTCATGAACATTGAGGTGTTTGTAAAGAGCTAAAAAAAAATTAAATTTTCCATTCAACATGTTTTTTGTCTTTCACACAGATGCATCTGTGCATCAAACTATCTCTTCAAATTAGCTGTTTATCTGTCAGTTTTTGAGTTAGTTAGAGGCTACTGTGGTTTAGAGGTAGGGCAGCTGACTTGGGACCAGAAAGTCGCAGGTTCAACTCCCCGCCATGCCCACATGTGGCGGTGTCCTTGAGCAAGACAACCAATCCCTAACCGCTCCCCAGGTCTCTTGAAAACGTGTCCTCGTGACTCAGTGGAGCTGCCTGTATAAATAAAGGTTAAATAAAATTGGTTCTGCAGGGCAGAGTATTAAACTGATGCTCTGTGTATTGTGACACATCTGGCAGCTCTTTGTTTGGATCATAAAACACCAGCCAGCACTCTTGTCTAATGTGCATCAAATGTCACAAGTTCAGAAGTTTTTCTTTAATGGACAACAGTCAAAGTTGAATTAGTTCTAGAGAGGTTATGACTCTTCTAAGTAATCTTCACAATTTGGCCTTTGTCAACGTTGCTCCAGTCCTTCTGCTGGCCCGGGTTTTGCTTCCAGCTCACCAAATATAAAGACAGACTGGTCACTTGCTGTCACACCTTTCCACCCATTTGACATTTGAACTATTCCCGTCATCTCCTAGTTGTCATAATAAGATTAATAATAAAATCATGAGCTTTTCTTTTTCTGAGAGTTCATCTGTCAATTCAGCTTTGACTTCAGTAGATACAGTGTAAACTTCACAGGGCTGATTTTTCATTCAACCTTTATTGAAAGTCATACTTTACTTCAGGGCTATTCAACTGACGGCCCACGGGCCACTTCCAGCCTGCGGGTGACTTGAGTCTGGCTCGCCAATGAATACATGAATAAAAATAAATAAATACAAAAAATAAGAAAATAATCTGTAAGTGAGACCTTTAAAATGTTTGAAATGGCAAATATTTCAGTCAGAGAGGCAGTGCTGGTGAGTGCAGTACAGTAGCCCCTCGCTGCTACACGGTTCTGTTCACGGACTCACTGCTTTACAGGTTTTCATCGTAAGATTGTACATGACACACGACCAGCTGATTGATGGAAGGCGACCAACCAGAGCCTTGTGCTCTGTGTCCCGGGGTCTGATTGGCTCAGTAACTCTAGCATCAGTCTGTCTCTTTCAATGTGCTCTTTTGTGAAGCAGCAACTCCCTAGAACGATGGTCATCACTCGAATGAAGACATCTGGGTTTGTCAAGCCTTAATATATATATAAATACTAAAATAAATATAATGTCCCTACTTCAAGGATTTTCACATATCGCGGGGGTGTCTGGAACGTAACCCCCCTCTCTAAAAATCACTGAAGAAACAAGCGCCCTGCCAAGAACATAGAGGATGATTGCTATAGCCCTGCTTTACACTGTGCACATTTTTCACTACCATGTTCCTATCATGACATGGTAGAGCTGCCTACTCAGCGAGAAGGTTGCTGGATTGAATCCCAGCTGGGGGACCTTTCTGGGTGTTAGACTGATTGGTAACTCTGAATTGTCTCTATGTGTGAGAGAGTGAATGGTTGTTTGTCTCTGTGTCCCTGTGATGGACTGGAGACCTGTCCATGGTGTCCCCCGCCTCTCATACAGTGTCTCCTGGACATGTGTACAAGTGATCCCCATGATCTGAAAAGGAAGAAGTGGTAAAAGATGATGGGTGGATGTTCCTCATTGCCTTTTTTTTTACCTGCAACAGCTGAAACACAGATTTCCAGATGTTGAGTTCTTCTCAGTTCATTAATAGCTTTTCAGTAAATTGTTCTGTAAATCTTTCTGAAAAGCCTAATTGTCTACAATATGTAGGGCTGACCATGTTGCAAGACTAAAGCCAGTGTTTACAGTCAGCTGGATTATGTTGCCTAATAGTTCATAACTAATGCGGATTTGGAAAACAAAAAACAATGGCTGGGAACAGACCAGCTGTGTGGGCAGGGAGTTTTTTTTTTAACATTCTCACATGCAAGGTGGTTTCACAACCTTTAATAGGGCTTTGTTGTGACATTTTATAATAAGATTAGTAGTTTTTAGTGCACAATGACTGCTTGCAGTAGACAAATGAACCAATTCTCTAATCACGCTGCTGAGCCGTGCAGCACTCAGCCCCTCAAGCCATTCAGCTGTTGACTCTCTGGCAAGAATTGTTGCTCCTGTGGCTCCCTTTAAATCAAAATTTTTTGTTCATTCAGAAAGAAAATTTTTCGCTTCAATACTTTGGTATTCAAGAGAACGGCTGTCCCGATCAGAATTAACATCTTGAGCCAGAATGGATGAAATTAGTCAGCTGTTTGGCACCAGGGGGCGCGTCCGCACCGACACCCTTTCATCCGACGCCACACAGTCAACAGGAAGCAAACTGGCTCTTCGCCATCAGCTCAGCCAGCTAATAACCTGCGTGGATGACCTGGACCCCACAAACAGGCTGCGTGAGAAAATGGTGAAGAGCCTGGACAATGCCTTCCTCGTCTGCGCTAAGAAAACCAACAAGCCAAAGAAGGACAGCTTCAGGTAGACGATGGTGCAGCTTCTTGTCTTTTTACTGAATTTACAGAGGAAGAACACACTCTGTCTTTTCTCAGTTATTTTCTCTGGGTTCAGTGATCTGCCTCATCACTGGTCAACAGGTTCATTTTATACTTGAAGTCTTTCAGTGAACATGCTGGTCTGTTTGTTATTGACCAGCACAGAATATTCACTACATGCTGTGACTTTTAGTCAAAGACTGCTTTGTTTTGCATTTATCTTTGGTTTGGACTGTGAAGGAGCCTGTTTGATCGGAAGGCTCAAGATTTGTGATTTAAAATAATTTTAGATCATAGGTGCGTGAAGAGACTTTAACAATAGTTTTAAGAACAAAGCTTTTGCCACAAACTCAGTTGACTGGCCTTTCTCCTCACTGGTTTCTCATGAGTTTTAGTGACCTTGACCTTCTAACGTCTCAGTAAAACTTTGTGCGACTTTTGAGTTCAGGGGTGTGAAGCAAATTAAAAAAAATTCCAAAATTAAAAACCTGTTAAGGTGACTATTAGGGCTGCACTGATTGCAGTTTTCCGGCCGATCACCGATCTCTAAAATGTCTGACCTGCCGATTCTGTTTCATAAGCGACACTGTCCGGTTTTATGTCACAATGCACCTTCAATTTTCCAGTCTTATTTTATTGAAAAACATACCATCATCATCACCTTTATTAAAGACACAATTAGGTCCATATAAAAAAAACAAAAAGCAAATAGATAATATAAAAAAAATAACATAAATAAAAATAAAAGATCACAACTGTAAATCACAGATTTACAAAAAGGCTGAAATGCCAGTGGTTCCACATTCTGGACTTAAACCTGACTTGAGCTTTGTGCAATATCCATTAGCATCAGGATGATGTTATTTGTAGAATCACATAATCTCCACATAAATCTGTACATAAGGTTACACATAATGCAGCATAAAAAGTGTAGACACCACCACCAACAAATAACGGACTTGCACTAGTCCATCTCGGCATCTTAAACAGCATCATTCTGTCATTCTATGCCACTTTGAGTTTCTGTATACTGGTTTGCTTGTAGAGTCTCCACAAGTGGGCAGTATACAAAGGAGTGCAGTATGCTTTATGTTTTAAAAAGAGACACTTTCACTGAGACAGAACACGTCCTGAACATGCGTACAAGCATGTTGGCTTGTGCATACATTAAACAACGTTGTCCCTGTCATCAGCCAGATCATCAGTTATATAATGTCCCAGGTATTTAACAGCAGCACACACTTTAAGAACAGCACCAGATAAAGAGAAGTCAGGAAGTACCAACTTCTGATCCTCCCTGAGTCATGATCATGATATTACTTTTCAGTGCATCGTACATAATGTCATACTCTTGACCATATTGTGAGCAGTTTCTCAAGAAAACCAGCACTACAAGGACTAAAATAACCAGATCATCTGCATACATGAGATGGTTAATTATGGTTCAACCAACAGCACACCCGGTTCCACAGTTTTGTAGCAACTTTGATAAATCATCCATGTACTGTATACATTAAAAAGAAGAGGAGAGAGAATGCTTCTGATCTTCTACAGATCGTACAGGAACAGAAATCCTTTTCCTTCCAGTATATTTTTGATTTACCATCCATCATAATCCCATCCCATATTCTATTATACTGGTCTCTTTAGGAAACTTTTGCAATGCCACAACGATAAATGGATACAGGTTTCAAAATACCCCCATTGGCTGGTTTGCTTATTCCGAGGAAAAATGTCTCCATGGAACGAGTGGAGGTAAGTTTAATAGTTTATAACATCCATGCAGGAGGTGGAGTACAATGGTCTCTTTCTTGAACCATCTCCCCTCAGCTGGTAATCCTCGAGCTTCGACCAGATGCTCGCTCAGAGGTGGATCCCTGAGTTTTGAGCTTCCACAGGTTTTTCAGTGTAACCTGACTCTCGCCGACATCCAACAGAATGTAAGTTTGCTGCGACCTTCACAGAGAAACAGGATGCTTTTTTTTCCTGATGTTTTAACATTGGTTCAGTTGAATAAGCATCTTATTTTTGTCCTTCAGCTCGCAAGTGGAGCAAATTTAGAGGCACTGGCTTCCAGCGCCCAGATCCTGACATCCAATCCTGAAAACATGGAGTCTGAAAACATTACAACAGCAGCTCAGATTGCCAACATGTTGCTGCTGTCCCCAAATGCCACAGAGGTACGAACAATCACTGAAGAAGAAAAGACTCCACTTGTCCAACCTGACTCCTGTCAGATTTTGGTTTGACCAAATCAAAAAGTAAAAAATATGTTTCCTGTTTGCAGAATGTCAGAGTGGCAGCGGTGGCTACAATCAGTCAGCTGCTCAACGCCAGCGTGAAGAGTGATACGACGAAAAACAACGCAACACAGGAGTAAACAAACCGATCTTTACGTAATGAGTTAATCACTAAAACGAAAAACAAGGCATGTTTTCTGAGTGAGGTCAGATTTATGATCTGATGTCTTCAAGAAGAACTTCGGTGCTCATTGTAGTAGATCTTTGAGTCGGGTTTTAAAGAACCAAGAAACCTTAGAGAACAAAAACAATTGATCTATAGATTTTAAATGTCATGTTTGCGGGGGCAACAAGTCAGACACGTTTTTGATGGGGCAGCTGTGGTTGAGTGGCTAGAGCAGCCGTCCTCCACTGCAATAGTTGGGGGTTCGATTCCATCAGTTGTCACATGCTGAATTGTCCCTGGGAAAGACATTGAACCCCTCATTGCTTCTGATGTGTGTCCCATCGGTGTAAGAATGTGATCTAAAAGCACTGATTTGTCTTTGTATAGATCTAGTAGAGTGCTGTATGAATGGGTTAATGAGGCCACAGATTGTTGTGTAAAGCGCTTTGAGTATCTCAAGGGCATTAGAAGCATCCGTAATGTGGGGGGACACAATGATGTGTGTGTGTGTGTGTGTGTGTGTGTGTGTGTGTGTGTGTGTGTGTGTGTGTGTGTGTGTGTGTGTGTGTGTGTGTAGCAAGAGCCCACCTCTGAGGTTTTGCTTTTACCTATTTCCTCGCATCATGCCAAAGATTACCCAGTAATAATCAGGCCCAACAGTGGAGGAGTTTTACCCTCCTGAGACTGACCAAAAATGATCGCCTTAGGCCTTTTTAACCCACACATTCTAAGAAAAATATGCAAGCACACATTTACAGACGCATAGTATTCACACGTAGCCATGTTGCTGCATCACCTCTGCTCCTTCCCTCCCCAACCTCATCTGCAGACACACAGACACCTTTATGGCTCCAGCTTCGCTTCCCGGTGGGGGTGGATGGCTGTATCTCTGCCCAGCGCCTCACCAGGGAATGCAAACACACTAGTTATAGTGATATCATCTCAATTAACCTCGCTGTTTAATGATCTAAATCCACATGCAGGTCAGGTTTTACTGCCTTTACTTTTATTTATTGTTTTTCCAGTGAACACTGGAAAATGCTGCGGTAACAGCCGTTACTCTAAAGTGTTTCTGTCCCTGTGTATGATTAGCCCAGCGTTTTAATGACTGCCCAGGAGCTCAGTAAAATAAAATAATCTAACTGCTCTGGTGTCTGATTGAGTCTGAATGTGGTGAACTTTGATCTGAGGTTAGACAAAAGAAATTGAGAAAATATTCTAAAAATGTTTACGAGCCTCTCATATCAAGGATAGTTACTTTGTAGTGGGTAATTTAAAAAATATAGCAGTTTATTTTTGGTGCCTTCACTGACAAATTGAAAATCTGAAATTGTAGTTTCTCGTTGAATGGAAATAAAAGAGCAAAAGGTGTGACAATAAGTCAGATATTTCAAAGTAATTACCATATTTTCCGGCATATAAGTCGCTCCGGAGTATAAGTTGTATCAGCCAAAAAAAGCATCACGAAGAGGAAAAAACATATATAAATCGCATTTATTATGCATCACCGCTGACACGTCGCATTTATTTATGTTTATTTATGGTAATGGTCAAAACAGCTTCATTTCACCTGGGCAGCACGGCACCATCCATCCATCGCAGCCAGAGCATTCCTCCGCCTGCACCAGCTGAGTGAAGCAAGCATGCACGGGAGGACTCGTTGTTGCAGTTTTTCGAATTTTAAAGCATCAGTCAAATTGTGTTATGAATATGGGAAAAAAGCATATAAGTCGCTTTGGCATATAAGTCACAGGACTAACAAATCTATGCAAAAAACAAAACAAAACTGTGACTTATACGCCGGAAAATATGGCATTTATCAAAGTAGACCAAGTACTTGTAAAGCAGTACCACTTGCTATTTCTGGCCTTCCAATGATAAATTTTAGTTTTATAGTTGAAAGTTTGTAATGTTTGGATTTCACATTTTTGAGGATTTTCAGATTTCGTAGCAGCTGTAGCATTATCTGTAACAGATGTTAGGAGGAAATCAAACAAGATTAGATTTAATCAACTCATAGATGGAGATTGAAAATATTCTCAAAACTTAGGGATCTACACCAATACGACATGCTTATGACTTTCCAAAGTTTTTGAGTCGATATTGACTCCATATTCCTAAATATCTGCTCTCAAACAGAAAATGTGATTTTTGTTTGTAATATCTATAAAATCCTTTCTTTTAATTTGAGTTTAATGCAAAACGCCTCACGTTAATGCATGCAAATGCCAAATTTGGGGCTTTTTTCATTTGTATTTTTTTTTTGTGTTACAGACAGCAGCTTGAGGTAATGGCAGAACAATTTAAATTTCCCTCAGTCCATGAGTTTGCCACTGAGATCCTGAGAGGAAACTCGTCTCACAGGCTTTCCTGGCTGCGACAGTATTACACATCCGTGAATCACTCTGCTGTGGCTGATATAATCACAGAAAACATCCCAGAACCGGATTCAGCTCAAGCAGCTGCCTCTGCTACTGCTATCTTATCATCATCCACAAAAAGAGCTCCCAGAAATCAGTATACAGACACTAGAAATCAACATAAAGAATCTTTAAGAACCCGAAAATCTATGAAGTCCTCTCGGAGGAATCTGAAACCCAGATCTAAGCCTGAACCTCCACAAAGTAATGATTCTTTGCCACAAATCAGATCATCAGGCAATCTAGAAAATGTTGATCTTAAACCTCCCAAAAAGCTAAAGATAATACAAAAGAATGTGCAAGTTCCAAATCCAGAGTCAGAGAAGCAGGAGGAGATGGTCTGCAGTGCCAGAGGACACAAGAGGACAAAGAAGAGTAGTGTTTCTAGTTCTCGAGCGTGCAGAACTGACGGTGCTCTCAGTGTGGATCAGGCCAGCAGCAGTGGTCTGGGGTCCAGGGAGGCTGCTGCTTTCCTGAGCTGCACAGACAGAGATACCCCTTCTTCTTCTGACCCCAGCCGTTGCAGCTCTGCCATGTCATCCAAACCCGCAGGACAAGAAACAGAGCAGGAGCAGAAATCACTGCGGTGGACGAGTGAAATACAGAGACAAAGAGATAATTCTCAGTCTTCTTTGACCTCCTGCAATCAGTCCCTTCTAGTAGACCTTATAGGAGATACATCCATTCTAGATGACATACTGAAACCAAAGGCTAAGAATCCACAACAAAAAAGCAACCCTAAGACACCCCCTACACCATCAGCATCACCAAGCACAGGTCTCGTCAGGTCCCCACCGTCCAACCTAATGTTAGATGACTCATGCTCGCACATACAAACTGAACACCGGGTCAGTACACCAGTGCAGATGACAAGGAGTCGTCACAAAGACATCTGGGACATCCTCAGTGAGGGTAATGAGGAGAGTATCAACAGGCTAACAGATCCAGAAGAACTGCAGAGAGTGTGCATCAACACCAGCTTTGCAGAGAGAAGTTTGTCCAAAAAGAGGGAGAGCAAGAGTCTGTGGAAAACTAATGACAAGTTCCTGTGGAAGAAATGACACAGATGAAGCCTTTTACGTGAGATTTTTTACATTTAGCAAGTTTTCATTCAGCATTTTATACTTTTGAAAAGTACTCAGAACAAATATATTTGTCCTAAGTAACAGCCATGTAGAAAATATGTAGTTATTTTTTCATTCAGCCTTTATTTATACAGGTTAGTCTCATTTACAAGAGATGAACAAAGAATGATGACAACAGTGGACAACAATGACAACGGTAGACAATCATAAAAGAAAGCATATAAATAAAAAAATTAATAAATGGAAGAAAATGATATTAAAAAACAAAACAAAAATAGCTACATTATAAAGCCATGTAAAACACTAAAAACGGGAACATGTCTGCATTGGTTTGTGCCAAGAACTTAGCAGATGTTTGAATATCTAGATATATATCGTAATTCACAATTTGTCTTAAAAATATTGAGATATTAATTTTGGTCCATATCGCTCAGCCCTATGCCCTAACCAGAGTATACTCTGGTTTATGAAATACTTTATTCAATGTAACAAACACACATCATTAGGTCTCTTTACACAGAACAGTTCAGCCAGCTAAGTTGTGGTGATAGGAGCCCAGTACAGTACTAGTATTTTAACTTTATTTTTATATCTACATTTTTTAAAGCTCTTTTACTCTACTGATCATATACGTCACATGAACCATTTTTAAATTATTTAACAATCTGATTTAGTATAGGCAAAGTTGCATAAAGTTATTGTCAAATTATTAGTTCACTAAAATGTTCTGAATTTAGTTTCCATAATTATTTTACCTTCACAATTATTCATCATACTTTCCCTTTGCACAGCTACTGATTAAATATAACTGCTTAAAGGCAGTGAACTGCAATGCAGTTCATCAACCGTATTATCAGTTATTTACTAATAATTTATAAGGGTACCCTTATTGTGAAGGGGTCACATTAGATATAAATGACAAACTGACTTGTTTTTGTGCCAAATGGAGCCAACACTTATTTGTTCTACATTCTTACTGTTCACCTGCATTCTGCGTGATTTGGATTTTAATGGTCAAACATTTGTCAGTAAATTACGTACTAAGTATTTATAGATCTAAAGTTAGTTTTTCTATATCCAGTAATGTAGTTAAAAACAAAAAAATGAGTAATAATCAAAAATTTACAATGACCTGAACGAATACACACAAGTACAACACTTGATTTGGCCAAATAGTGAGCCTGTCAATGCATGAACAGTATTATGCTGAAGTCTGGATGTATTATGGTATTGTCTTCGTCCGAATATGGATGTCCATACGTCCATAAATTTGCTCTTGTCCATAACTTCTGCTCCACTCACGATAATTCAACAAAACTTCATATGCATCATCACTAGACGGAATGCTTTTTTTTTTTTAAACAAGGTCTTTGCTTGTCTGGATCTTTTCTCTAGATTGCTGTTTAATATTTTGTTGACTGTCATGTAATGTGCTGTATATGATACTCTTGTTAAAAATGTTTACTTATTTATAAAGTGTTTACAAACCCATTTACGAAGCGTGAATAATTAAATTTTTGTACAAAATCTCTGGTAAAAATGTATTTGTGTTTGATGTAAAGGAAAAGTTTTGCATTTACAGCTTGTTATATGTGTGCTTGTACTATATACTATATATACTTGCATGCATGTATCTTGACTGCACATATAAACTGTCAACACCCTGCCTGTCATTGCATATGATCTGATGTTCAGTGAATCATTTAATGGAAAAAATTACCCATTTTTTAATCTTTGCCCACTGCTGTTACAGGATACCAGTAATTGGTGCCTGAGAGCTGTTGGTGGGCCTGCAGTGATGCCCCTTCAAACTACCTAATGGCTGTTATTTCTCAGCCCCTCTCCACCCCTCGCTGCCTCCCACTCCCACAGAGAGTGTACATGCAGCGTACTGTAAATGGTGTGATTCCCCCGTCGTTCTCTGCTCTGTAATCTGAGCAGCCTGCGGTTCGGCTCCGCTGACCCTCGAAGGCCCTTAAGAGTAAAAGCTGCTGTGCTATTATTGAAATAACAATAAGCAGCTGAAAACTGTGGACCTAGAAGAACAGGGATGATCAGTAGTATATCCCCCCCTCATGTATTTTTAGTTGAAAATGGTTTCAAACTTGGACGTTTTGTTAATGTTTGCATGTTTTCAAAAAAAAGGGAAGTCGTTCATTGCTCTAAATTAAAAATTTCTTGCAATATGAAAACAAAATCAGGCTTTTTGTGTGTTTCAGTCTGCGCTGTGCCCCACAGCTGTGTTGGACATTTTTCAGCTGTTGCGCTGAAATATATAAAGAGAGCTGTGCTGTGAGAGCTTTGTTGAGCAGAAATGAGAAAGTGCTGATAGCTATCAATAAACAAGCGCGACGTCTGCGTGTCTCAACAGAGCGTGCGAGTTGTTAAACAGCTTGTGTGTGTGTGTGTCGCTGGGTGGTAATCACACACGCAAGTACAGCGAGGCCACACATCTGTGACACCTGTTCAAATCATGCACCCAAGGATAAAAAAAAAAAAAAAAAAAAGCTTTTCTTTTCCAAAAACCTCAAATCGCTCCATCTCACCGTTTCATCCACAGATTTGCAGATTCTTATCTCGGGGTTTGTTGAAGTCACAGTCTGGTTCAAGTGAGATATTGGAGGGTCTTTGCATTTTTACTGACAATTGAAGGGCTTACCAGATGACTGGCAAGTTAAAGCCTAACATGGTCCAGCAGCAAACAATTGTCTCGTATCTTGAAAGCTATTTGTAGAATTTAACCAAGAATCTGTACCGAGATGTTTCGCCATCACGAGCGACATATGATGATGATTGGATGCAATTTCCCATAGAATTCAATTCATGGTCATAGCTTTAAGGGTTTTCCCACAAACGTGTGGCCCCTTTGTGTCAAGAAGGTGAGAAGTCTTTAGGTATCAACCTAGACTTTACTGTGGTGGAGGCTAAAGAATCACTTAAAACATACTTTGAATGGAACATCTTGCCAAATCTCATTAGACTGTGCCAGTGGTGATTTTAACCTCTTTTTGCAAAATTTTAACTCTGCACCCCTGAAAAATTAAACCATCATTAGGATTTGGTAAGAAAACTCAGTTCTCGAACCTTAGATTCACCAAAATATTGAATAACTTTGGACTAAGTAGGGAATAAATGATGGCAGTCTTAAATGGGCCAGTAAAATCTATATACGGTACATACTGTATATGTTTTTGGAGACGGATTCTCAACACCACCTGTCAATCAACACAGTAGGCTTGTCAGCAACTGACCAATCAATGCTCTATTTGTTCTCAAGTGGTTAGGATGTGAGAGAGAAATAGAGCACTTCATCTGTAGCATCTACAGGTCCAGTTGTCGACCGGGTTGTGTGTGTTAGGATGTATGAGAGAAGTGGAGCGTGCTCTATTCACACAAGGAGGGCACTGTTGGTCAGGCTACTCCTTGTTGCTCTCTAAAATAGTTATTGAATCAAGTGTTTACATATGTAGGTTAACAACTCGTTAAAATTCACCAGAATGCAGGAAGTGGCATCTACTTTTATTCAAAATCTTCTGGGTGAGGACTCCTGATTACAAATGCGTTTGATGCTAATGGCCACCACGTTGTTCAAGCCAATAGTCATTGTCAGCACTGTGGGCAACGTCCCCCGAAAGGGCAGATTCTAGAATCGCCCCTGGAATTGTGCATAACATTATTTTTAAGGATTGACCAAAACAGCTACAACATAAAAATCATCTCAGTCTAAAACTGGTATGAAAAGCAGCCGATGCGCTTTAAGGAATGTGAAGCCTTTAGATTTACAAGTAAAGGGCTGACATGGGCCCCTTGTTATATTTATTATATCTTTATTTTCAACCTCCCCAGTATTTATCCTGCACATGCAAAGTTTTGGTCCTTGGTAACACTTTGTGTTCAGTCAGGGAATAGAAAATAAACTTGTCAAGGAATGCAGAGCTGAAGTTGTAATCTTCTGTTAAACATGCTAACATTTATGCGTTTTGCTTGGAGGGCGAGTGCAATCACCGTATAAAAGTCTGAACTTGCACATTACCTGGATGTCAGAGATAAAAGTGTTTCCAGGAAGAGCTGGGGAAGTTCAAAATTGGTTTTTACTGTCAAAAACGTTTTTACGAGCTCTGCTGCTTGTGAAGGGAAGTGTTAGGTGCACACCCAGCCTCGTGCCAGAGGTCTTGGGTGTCATTGAATTTCGTGCTGTTGCATGCACGCTTAGTTTGATTTGCCTTTTCTTCTGTTTTTCTGAAGTACTGTAAGATCGTTTTTCAGGAGAAGCAAGAAAAACACGGATCCTTTATTTGTGCTGTCACATTTTTGTCTGATGTGTTTAAGCAGTGAAGCAGGTGGTTCATAAAGTCGGGGTTTGGGACGCCCACTTGTTCATGAAACATCAAGTGTGGGTTCTTGTAAAAATGTATGGAAATAAATTTATTTGACATATATAGCGGACTATTACATAAAATAAACATAATGATCATAAAAGAATAAAAACTTTTATGGTGTTTTTTTTTTTTTTTTGGTCAAAATGAGACTAACCTGTATAAATAAAGGTTGAATATTTTAACAGTACTGTATGCATTTATCAGCGTGCCAATAAATTATGTGCTTTGTTCAGTTTGGTAATAAAAGGTGCCTATTTAAAAAAAAAAAAAATTAAAAATAACATTGACCGGTACAATTTTTGGGTGACTCAACCAAGCAAACATCGGAGGAGCCATCCTG
>JAVCKU010000002.1:7604218-7614879 GCA_032273985.1 Hypsolebias coamazonicus
AGAAAGAGTTATTCATTTTGTTCTGTTACTGAAGATTATTTTTGATTGAACTAATTGTTTGAAAAAAGGGGCAGATAAAATAAGATTTTTTTTTTCTTCCTTCTGCTACCTTTCTTTTTTTTTTTTTGTATATATTTTGTATGTTTTCATTTATGGGATTGTTTTGTATTGTATTTTATAAATGAACAAATTTTATAAAATAATGAAAAAAAAATGTTCATTACTTTATTATAAGTAAGCCTGAGAGTTACCAGGATCCAAGCAAACAGTTACAGGAACACACCCTGTCAAAATAAGAGAGTTCCCGGATCCTTGTCTAGCAGGATCTGGCTCAAATTAAGCCCAGTATGTGTTTGAATATGAAAAAAGAAAATACATACTGAAAGCAATAATGTGTTTACAGATCTGACTTCATTCCAGCTTGGAGCAAAACAAAGAATCTGAACAGGAACACAAACTAAACCGTAGAAAACCAGGAGGTACACTGTAAACAAGAAAACAAACGACAGAATCAACACAAAATCTATACCTACAGAAAGCTTTGAAAGCTCTTCTACACCAACTAAATAAAATAAGGATATAGGGAGAATATAAACACATTTATTATTTTTTAAGAAAATATTTGAGAGGAAATGTTTTAGGCACGTTATAATGCACAAACCCTTGAGACACTCAGTCATTTGTATTTCTTAAAGACTAATAAAAGTTGAATTTTCAGAATCCCCAGACTGTTACAGACGGAAGTCAATATCTCAAACCAAAATTGCAAAACATTTTTTAAAAAATCCAACATTATTAGCTTTGTCTGCAACATTTTTATACTCTATTGAGATATTCCTCAGAGGTGTTCTTGTAATTTCGTGCAGGTTGTGTAGAGCAAGCAGGTCAGCCTGCAGGATTAAGTGTTTCAGCCTCGGCTGCACTGCAGGTGCTACAGAGAGGCTTTTATAGAGGCAACAGCTCCAGATCTTGGCTGAAGGGTTGTTTGTTGTTGCAATTTAGCTCCACTTCACAATCCGTGGATGTCGAAGGTAATTAGCTGAATGATATTCTCTGAACTGTCACTGCCTAATTTCAGGACATCTAATAGGCTCCAGGTTTGCAATGACAGAGTTTTTGTTTGATGCAGATGGTGATAATCACGCTGTCAGCCGTTTGATGGATGTTTGACAGAGTACCTGTGACTGCATCAGACGGAGTAGAGAAAAAGAGTTTAAAATATTCCATACACCTCGTCCCTTCTGGTTCCAGCCTCTCTTTTTGACCCCTCTATTCTTTGACATTCTCTGTCTCTCTCTGCTGGTGGCTGATTATTATTGGATAGCAAAGCTGACGTTCTTTCCCTGGGAACACCGGGAACATATTATTAGCTTGCATATTTGATTTTTATTCAGAAAGGCACACATCTCATTTCAGGTCCACAGTTTCATTTCACACGTGAAACTGTGGGTTACAATTTACGAAAAAGAGTTTCCAATCATGCAACAATCACATCTTGTTTTAGTATCAGAGGCTACACCGTAACCTTTTAGTTTAATCTTTGTTTGCTCCAACAAACAAAAAGCTTCTAAACCCTGGTTGCTGCCACAGATTATAATTTGTTCTCCAACATAAAAGAATCTCATCAAGAGTTGTATGGGAGCCCTGAAGGTCCATGCACCTTGTTGGATTACCTGATCGGTATCAGTTTCCCATTCCAAAAGATTATCTGCAGGAGCGTTTGCCTTTGATTCAAAGACTCTCTGTGGTGCTTTTTGATATATTTCATGCAGCAGAAATGTCATTAATCTTGAAAGTGTTAGCTCCTTAATATTTTTGGCCGCATTTTTGCACCAACATGAACAGTGGATCATGATTATTATTATTATTATTATTATTATTTTTTTGTATGACGTTCACGCCTTTGGGAACAGATTGTTTTGTGCATCATCTGTGCAAAGTCAATGTTAAAACTGAAACGAGAACAACTTTATTCTATACCTGAATGTCAAATGATTCAGAAAATAATTCATATCCTAAGACGTCCATTAAATCTGCATGAATCATTGGAACACTTTTTTGTGAAATCTTTGAAATGAACTCCAGAGCAAGAGTTAAACCCTCAACAGGTCTCCATTTCTTGTATTTGTTGTTCAGCATTTTGTTGTGTTTTTGATGACACATTCCATTGGCTACATGGAAGACATCATTGTTTCACACATTTCCTGAGGCTTTTTCCTGCAGTTCTTCAAATACTTTTTTTAAATTCTCTCTTCTGCAAAAGTTCTGTTTTTTTTTTTATTTATTTAATTGTTTCCCAAAATATCAGCAGCTTCAAATGTTATCAGCCCATTAAATGGCCATTATTAGTTGTTATCATCCCCATATTTGTATTCAGACTGTACCTCCTAGTAGGTTTAAAGGTATGTTGCTATCGCTGATAATATGCAGTTTCTCCCGCGTGTAAAACTGGAAGCTATTTTTTAGTTGGCTTTTATTTAACCCTTCTCCTAAACCTTACACCTGACCCAGAGCGCTAACATAACCCCATGAGGCCTGACCCTTAACCTAACCCCCTGACCCCATTATCAGCAATAAGAACCTATAGGAGGTACACGAGGGGCAGTCTGAACGCAACCTATGGGGATGATAACAACTAATAATGACCATTTAGTCATTATATTTATTATCTGCAATGTTTTTATGTATATATTCCAATTTAACTGCATTTTGTATATTCCATTGTGTGTTGCCTGTTTTTCTGTTTGTACATCATTTTGGTTGGCCTTGTCGCTGTTTTAAGTGCTCTATAAATAAAATGGTATAGTATGGTATGGTATTTAATGGCAGATAACATTTGAAGCGGGTGAAAATATCCTCTTGGTGTGTCATAGCTGTCATTTTTCCTGTCTTTTTTTTTTTTTTAAAATAAATTTAACAGTGGCTCTTGATTATTTGAACATGTTTAAGCTGAGCTCATCTAATTTGGTCTTATTTGACATTGAATGTGTAAGCAGACATTCCAGCTTCATTTCCTTTACATTTTGGAAGAACATTTAAAATCAGAAATCACAGCAATCAAGCAGCAAAGCAGTTCAGGTAAATGAAGCCGAGACTCATAGATCATTCTATTAAAATAAAGTTGAACAGGAGAATAGTCGGGTGCTGTAAGATGGTAAACAGAAACAGGTATGTCTGCTTTATCACACCACACCCTATAAGAAATTCTCTTTTTTGCCATTTTATTAGGGATTCTTAACAATTGTGTAACATGCAAATATATTAAGTGAAGAAAAGCATGTTGTTTAAAATGAATAACAAGCTCATCTCAATAGCCAACATCCTTTAAATCAATTATCAAACCAATGCGTTTTCCTCAATGTGGCTGTATTTTCATTGAAGTTTCACGTTGGAGGATTTTCCTTTATTTTCTAAAAACTGCAATGGTTGTAGAATCATTTTTGTGGTAAGATCAAGTGTTTGTTCAATAATGAATGTGTCCAGTGGAGACTTTGCAGCTAAAACCACTGGAAAGGTCATTTTGATGTCTAGAATGTTGTCACAGATCTTAGAGGGAAAACAGTTTCTGCACAGCCCTCGAAGTCTACTAATTCTGCTTGTGCTGCTTCTAAGTGACCGTCTTTGCATATGTGTGTGCATGTGTGTTTTCCCGCACATTACATATTAATATTTCACTCTTTTTTGTGCCTTTCTCTCTCTCTTTCTCTTGCACATTCCTTTCTGGTTGTCTTTCTTCCTGTCCCTCTGTGCATCTGTCTTTTATTGCGAAGCCTTTTGATAGCAGAACTGTTAATTCTCCACGCACTCTGTGGCCACCTACCTGCCAGTAAATTGTGCGTGACGTGTGCGGATGATCTTTCTCACTCAGATGCGTGCTGGGAACTAAAACCAAGTCATCTTTGCGCTTTTATCCTGCATAATTAGCAACCATAAGTTGTTTCTCTGATTACAACATCTAAAAGAATTCATTATCCCACTTTGAACTCTCCATTCTTCAGCTCCTCTTTGGTAACTGACAGGCTGGAAAAAAAAATGAATGAAAATGATTTGGCAGTGTGTTGCAAAGTGAGGTTAGAAGGCAAGGGAAGTTGTTAGTAGGGGGTGGGGGTGAGGGTCCTTGGCAGGTAGGTGTGATTGTGGGGTAAGATTTGAGTGGAGGAAGAAGAGCAGAGCTGCGATGAGAGGGGAGGCAATCTCAGAAGTGAATACATTAAAAGCTTGAGTGCTTTGATGAAAGTTGTCACAAGCTATGAAATACATCACAATGAACAGCTTGGCAGCTGCAGCTCTTTGTTCTGTTCTAACGGATTCATAAACAAGAAAAGATGGGTGTTAATAGTGTTATTTTGCACCACATTGTGTTTGAGTGATACAAAATTTATATTCCTGCTGAGTGAGTTGTGATTTTTTTTTAAGTGCCGTTGACCTTTTGCTTCAATTTTAAGCAACATAGGAATGTTTTGATGAGTACAACTAAATTCACTTTCCTTTATTTATTCTTTCTAACAGCAAAGAGCAGCGACGCAGTTTGTTCCTGTCTACTTGTATAACTCTCGATGATGCAGGGATCTACATATGTTTTTTCTCCTTTGTTCGGACTAAGACCCTGTGTGTTAAGCATCTATAATGTCCTACGTCAATGCTCCATTGATACGCATATATTGTATAAAACACATTCAGTAAAAGGTTAATAGCAGCTGGTCTTTGTTGGGGACTGTTAAATTCAGTATCGCCAAAGGATTCAAAGAGCAATTACAAGACAAAAACTTTGAGACAAACAAGACTTTAATCCAGAGACGGAGATGTGTGGTTTCTCGTTAATTTCTTAATTTTAATCTTGTGAGTTGTTTTACTGTGCAAAAATGAACCTCCTTCATTTTTCTTGATATTTTCTTTTAAATGAGCTTTTTGACTCTCCCTCATTTGTTTTAGTCTGTACATTAAATTACCAATTTTTCTTTGGCTTCTTGTTAATCCATTTTCTAATAAAATATCTAATAATATAATAAGACCTAACTAGAAATTTCCTGGAGAAACTTTGACAGGGACTGCCAGGCTGCTGCAAAATTTAAAATTGTGATCTGACAGTTCTAGGTGTTGGGGTTTGATCTCAGCTACTATAACAATTTTCAGCTGAATGGCTGTAAAAATGCCCGAGTTAATGTAATTTCTCATTTTTAGCTAAGGCAGCCATCTTGGATTTTTTTATTTGGATTCAGTGTGTGATAGGGAACATTTTCAGCTATAACTTCACAAAATTTCAGCTCAATATCTCAAAGAATGGCCGAGCTATAGTCAATTTTGTTTTTGCTGAGGTAGCTGTGGCAGCCATCTTGAATCCAAATGGCTCCAAACATTAATCAGTTCTAGATATTTATCTGATGATTACTCTCTATGAGTTTCAAACAAATCCAACAGTGAGTTTCTGTTTTCTTCAGGGACCTCTATGCTGTAAGTCATGTGACTTGACAGCAGTAGTTAGTGTGAGGAGTGTTCTCCCATTCATTTCCTATGGGGAAATGTGGCATCTTTGTTAGCAAAATATGTCACTGTGGTAACTAAAAAAATCTGACACACCACGTAAAATTAATCACTCTATTACCTTACCACCAACAAATTGTTTTCCACTAATAGCTTCCTGAAATATCACATTCTTGGCACAAATGTAATATTTTATGCTTGACAAGCTGTATTTTTTTTAGATGCAACAAAATAATTGGATGAGAAACCATTTTCATGGTATATGGATAGGTACAAAGAACTTCAAGATTATTTTATGGTGGTTTATTGCTGTTGCAAAAAAATGCACACAAAAAAAAGGCCAATGAAAACTGAACAACTTGTAGAAAATCTGTAAGAACTAATGTTTCCATACTGTTTTACTAACAAGAAATAATGGCTCAGTTAAAGCAAAAGTATACACAAATTAAAAGGCCTAAACTCTGTTGAAGAAATCCATTTTACATCAATGCCAAAGTTTCAAACAAATATATTTTACGATTAAAAAGAACAAGTGACAAATGCTTTGGTAAAACCTCGTAAAAACTTCATGTTCAATCCTTTGTAATTTCGTAAGATCTCTAAAAAAGTTAGCGCTCAGAGTATGTGTTGCAGATGAGTGTCAGCTACTATCATACTAGATCTAAGCTCATTGCCAGTAAAATAGACTGAGTTGTGGCCAGTTGTACGTTGGATGGAGTTAACTATGTGGTAGCTTTGGTGGCCATATTCATTTAGGTTGGCTCCACATGTTAATGAGTTTAAAATGTACAGCCAATGAGAACCTTTTGAGAGTTTCACTGAAATGTGTCCGTTGGTTCATGACATAGCTTGTAAATGAGTCATTGAGGCTCAGTGGGATTAACCTGTCTAAATAAAAGTTGAATTAATATTTTGCTAACACCACAGACAAGTTAACACACATATGCACAGGCAAACATATGATCACGTCTCAACTTCAGCAGCAGGTTAAACAAAGAGGTTGTTTAAGACTTTTGCACAGTGCTTCACAAAACGTGGAACTTGGATATTGATGTTAAACTATCTCTTTTGAGGTCCTAGTTGTCAACAGGAAGTGAGATTTTCAACCACCTTGCTTTGCTGTAGTGAAAATACCCGTCTGTCATGCTATTCATTAAATATAGCGACACAAAGGCACGGCTCGGATGCACATGCACCCACTCAGCGGACACAAATACGCTCAAATCCTAAACCGAGAAGGTCTGAAACATTGTTATGGTTAAATTTACGCTGCATGTGGGCTGCAGCAGGAAGCAGCAGTGACTGGTAGGTGGCTCATGGAATAATCTATTTGACACTGGGAGCTGTGGAGGACTTTGCTCACCAAATGTGAATAGTTTACCTCAAATTTCCCTTAAATGGATTAAAACAAAAGAAAACCAGACAGTGGGAATGACTTGAACTGTAAATTGGGTAAAATATCACACTTCTTTTCAGTATTGTCTTATTAGGTGCAGGCTCTAATGATAAAACCATTTTTTTTTTTTTTTTTTTTTAAAGTTTGTGTCTGTTTTTACGTCTGATCCAGTACACAAACTCAACCAAATATTAAAATTATACATTTTCTTATAGTGCCTTTTTCAAGGTTACATTCAACATATAAAGAACACAGTTCGTTCATATGCAGAATAAGCAAATATTCTTCTCATTGCTGGTCATAGACTTTTTTAGTTTTATGCTTTTTTTTTTCTTAGCATTGAAGCTGAGCTGCATCTCTAATTGTTTGTATTTCTCAAAGGCCAACAATAATCGTTTTAGACAAGCACATGCTTGGGAAGAGAAACACTACACACATCATCCCAGGATCTGAGATGACTTACTGAATAATATTAGTCGAAGTGGCCTTTTCTGCCGTACTCTAAATGCAGCAGTTCTCTCTCGGGACTTTCCTGAGACAATAAGCCTTTGTTCTATTTCAGAATTCAGACTAAATTGCCAGAATGACAGCTCCACGTGATTCACACACTAAGTTTATTAAAGTTTAAATAAAGAACCACTCTTCTGGACAGCCTGACAGAAAAGTTACATCAATATATGTTTATTTCATAAGGACTTTAACTTGTTTGGTTATAGCTCTAATGCTTTGAAAGTTATTTGAAGTTTCTCTGACGTATGCAAATAAGATGACTGGTCAAGGTTCATGTTTTCAGGAAAGTGCTGGTTCCCAATGGGTCTGGTTGAAAAAAAGTGGAGTAGATTAATGAGTTGCGTACATGATGATGCCATAGGCAACAAACTCATATGAAAATGATGACGTGCTGCTTTTGGTCTTTCGTCCTCGGCAGTTTGATAAACCAGACACACAACACAGTAAATAGCAAACCCAGAAAAAACACTGCAGTAAAACATTTCTCGAGGATGAAAACTGGTTCCAGAGCAGCAACATTTCTTTGCTTGTTTCATACATAATAACTATAAACAGTGTTTTATTCACGAGTGAGGGACGAATGGAGCGTGAGATTGGCAGATGGATCTGTGCAGCTTCTGCAGTATTGCGGACTCTGTGCCGGTCTGTTGTGGTGAACAGGGAGCTGTTTACCACCTGGTCACTTATGGTCATGAACTTTGGGTAGTGACTAAAAGAAATGAGGCTGCAGATACAAACGGTCATAATGAGTTTAGAGAAGTTCTGTTATCCTGGAGGGACAGAGTAGAAACGTTGCGTCTTCACATAGTTGAGGTGGTTTGGGCATCTGGTAAGGCTGCTCCATCTCCGCCTTCCAAGGGAGGTTTTCCAGGCATGTCCAACTTGGAGGAGACCCTGGGGAAGACCCAGGACACACTGGAGAGATTGTCTCAGCTGGCCTGCAAACACCCTGGAATCCTCCCAGAAGAGCTGGAAGTGCTGGTTGTGGAAAGAGATGTCTGGACCTCCCTGCTCAAGCTGCTGCCCCCACGACCCGACTCCATCAGGAGTTCCATTAAACTGCCAGTCAAAGTGGAGCTTTGCACCAAGAACCTGAAGGTGTTGCTCTTTTCTTAACTTAAGCATTCAGACTTTGTATGGATGTATATAATGTCAATGTGATGATCAGAAAACTCCCAGCTCTTTCACAGCTGTGCTTCTGACTGGCTCTTGATACAGTTTGTAAACTTTAACCAATCAACAACAAAGTTCATGCTCAATAATCCAAGTAAAAACCCAACAATGTTCAGTCAGGTTTTCTGGGCAGTTTCTTTTTTTGCTTTAACCAATCCATTGTTCCTCACGAGTCCTGCGACATCAGATTTCCTGAATCCGACTCAGTCAGTCACGGTGTAGAGTGAGTCATGACTTCCTGTTTCTATCCGATGCCTTGTGTGTAATTTTGTTTAAAATTATCCTGCAGTATATAGTGAAACTGAAACCAGCATGTTCGTGAAAAGTGCACAATAAAAACTGAGAATGTTCAAAGCATGAAAAATTTGAAGAATACTGTGTACTAATAAATACTGGTCGACTTTGACCACTTGGTAAGAGTTGAACTATTAAAAAAAAAAAAGATTGACTGTGAACGTAGGCTAAGATAAACCATGAACATGGGACAAAAATAAGCTAAACTACTCTAAACCTAATAAGGATAAGAA
Source organism: Hypsolebias coamazonicus (assembly GCA_032273985.1). NCBI lineage: Eukaryota > Metazoa > Chordata > Actinopteri > Cyprinodontiformes > Rivulidae > Hypsolebias > Hypsolebias coamazonicus. The sequence goes on from JAVCKU010000002.1 coordinate 7,613,306, forward strand.
AAACCAAAATGGAATTAACCTCAAAATTCAAAAACTAACTCTAGCCCCAACAGATCATGACCACCATAGTTATTTATTTATTTATTTATTTTTTGTCCCATTTTGGAGTTTTAGCCAGAAACCTTTCTGGCACCATAAGCAGAAAGAGCTTTATTAACTTTTTATGTGTCTGCTGCATTCAGAAAATGCCAACTTCTGTTGGCAACATCATTTATAACTGAAAAATGGCGATACTAAAATGTTGAGTGTTAGAGGAGCTATTAAAAAATGTATTTTTACAGCACAGCACCTGTTGAGGCTTGTTGTAAACATATGGAGAATATGACCACAGGTAAATTGTTCTCCTTGTTGGTTTTATGAATTTAGTCAAGCAACCTCAGGCAATGAATGCATCTTCAAATGATAAAACTTTTATTGTTTTAATTCAGCTCCCGCTGCATTTGACGCATCCCTTTTACCTGAATTATGTCTGCTGACAGGTCTCAGGGATACAAAGTACATAAATATGTTTGAGAATATTTGGTGCAACATTATATTAACTGCTTCAGGCTAGACTACCTGCAGGTTATTATTCCTTTCTTTGTTATTGGAAACTGAAACATAATTTTGCCTGTCTCTTCAAATGTTACCACAACCCAGTAATTTTTTTCATCCCATCTTGGATAAGCAAATAATAATAATAATAATATTGATATTTTGTGTTTGTACATATTCTGATACCTCTTCTGTTGGTGTGAAATTTGTTCAGGTAACCCCCCACCCCACCCCATACAGAGGAATGATGCAAATTTCATTGGAAATACGCAGTTCAATATTGACTTTGTTCTTTCTTCATTTGTTTGTTGGCTGATCTGCACTCGTGAGTGGAGATCGAGCGGGTGCTTTATTGAAATAGGGGCTGGCGTTGCCCTGAGCACTTGGGAGGAGCGGTAGTGAGAAGATGAAAGGAGGGAGAGCAGAAGTCTTAAAAGTGCAGTAATTCTGTTCTGATTTCTTGCCCGCTTTATTCAGTCTCAGGAGGCTGCCCACGGCATACAAAGATGCCTAGTCATCATAGCTGATGGTAATTGGGAAGCTGACGCTGTCATTATCACAGTGTTGCTGAGACAGAAGGCTTTTTATGTTTCTTTTTTTTTTTAACTCACCAACCTCCTCCTGAACCTCCATCTGATAGCCGAGCATATGGTGTTGTTGTCAAAGCATCCCCGATCACCACTTTAAAAAGAGAGACCACGTAGCTGGCGCTGACCTTCACTCGAGGCGTAAAGCATCTTTCCTTCTTGAGGTGATGAACGAGTTTGTTCACGCTCTGTCTGGATGAATGGACGCAGTTCCAGTCCACGCGGCAACCACCGCATGACAGATGGTGGCAAACGGCTGTACATCACAAGAAGGCTCCCATCACCTGGAGACACACACGGCTCTGCTTGGATGACTCTGCATTACTCAACAAATGAAGAAGCATTGAGTTACCGCTTTCTGTCAACAAAAAACTTAATGTATGTCATGAAGATGGCGCTTGTAACGTTGACTGTAAATAGGATGCTCAGGAGAGTCGTTTCTCTCAGGTTTCA
>JAVCKU010000002.1:7705192-7719646 GCA_032273985.1 Hypsolebias coamazonicus
GGATGGATGGATGGATGGATGGATGGATGGATGGATGGATGGATGGATGGATGGATGGATGGATGGATGGAGAAATAACATCATTGTAGCTGTTTTGGTCAAACCATATAAATGACATAATGCACGGCCTCATGCAGTATTGTAAGATGTTGCACGACTCAGAGAATGTGTTGAGGACGACTGAACTACCGTCACACCACATTTAACTCAAAAATTGTAAACTAACAAAGTTAAAGACATTTTTTTTTAATGTTGGCTAATGTTGAGTAGCTTCAGCGAGCATCTTGGTTTGGGTTCACCACGAATGTTAATTTGTCGTAGATGCACATGCGGTGACTTCCTGAGCTTCTTAAACTCTGTCCTGTGATTCACGAGATATTGTACTTCTAGTATACACAAACAAACACACACTATCACACAAACATGGGCCAAATATTACTGCCTCTCACTTTTGACATCTGGCTGAAAGAAAATCCCATTTAAGGCCTTTTTTTTTTTTTTGTCAACGTACCGATTTTCAGTAAAATAAACTGCACTTGTTATTCTAATGAGCAGATAAAGAAAACACATGATAGTTGTGGAAATTTTTATTTTGCATTGGGACAGTCTCTATTCCTGTCAAATACTGACAACTGCAGAAAAGAGGTGTTTAAAAATCATCTGAACAGAGGAAACCATTCATGTAAGCATGCTGTCACCTCCAGTCATGATGCAAATTTCTGACAATCAAAACTGAAGTCATGCATCACTTTTTCCGCGCCGACTGAGACAACGAATGCAAAAATGAGTTTTCTTCTTTCTGAAAATTTCACCCACTGCTAAATGACTCAGGATCTGTACAACAGCAAGTCAATTCCCAGCTCCTCGGGCTAGAAGAGCACGTCTAACAGTTCAGACAGGAGGCCACCAGAGCGAGCCCTCCATTAGTTCCACCTCTGTGGCCTGATGATGTTCAGAGGATCCTCTTTGACCACCATCTGCCTGGAAGTGATGCCTGACAGCGTCCAGCTCAGACAGAAGACGTTCAGCTGCTGCTCGTGCACCCTGTTGTCTTCATAAATGGATTTGTTCATCAGCAAGGAGAAGTTGTCTCGTTCACACACACTTTAAATTCAGTGTGTAAAACGTTAATATTGCAATGATGTTTAAGTTTATACCAATTTAGTTACTTTGATGTGATAATTTGTACAATTTTAACACTAATAAGTTGTTAGTAGTTGTTTTTTTAAGACAAATATCTATGTCTGCTACGTTTAAGGGAGTATGTCATTCAGTCCAGCAAAGTTAAGTCAGGTCATCTGGATGGTTTATTTATTTATTTATTTATTTATTTATTTTTTGTTGAGACATTTCGCCCTTCATCCAAAGGACTTCATCAGTCCAAGGAGTCACAACAAACTCAGTCTGACAAGCAGCACACTCACATAGTGGAACAACCAGTTTGCTGGTGATAAGATGGTTGTTGTGGATGCTCGGACTGATGAAGTCCTTTGGATGAAGGACGAAATGTCTCAACAAAAAATAAAACCGTCCAGATGATCTGACTGAAACTTTTTGGATTTTTTTTTTTTTAACCTGGATTATTGAGCATGAGCTTCGATCAATCTTCTTTTCACTTCTTAACTTCATCTGATTTGTTCAGATCATCCCAACCAGTCTCCTTCAACAATCTGCTAACTCATTTTAACTATTAGAGTCAATTGTGTCTGTCTGTTAGCAAAATATCCAACAAACTACTGGACAGATTTTAATGAAATGCTCAGAAGGCAATCGTTACATTTATTTTTTACTGCTCATTATATATGCCTTCCTTCAAGGAGCGTTAGGCCTTTAGTTTTCTTTTTATTTAAAGTACATCAGTGAACTTTATTTTAATTGCCAAATACGTATTCACACATTGAAATTAAATAAGTTGAATTGTGTTTAAGTACAAAGTAACTCACACATTTTCCCTAGCCTGTAGAAGCAGATTGTCCTGAGTCTGGTTCTGCTGGAGGTTTCTTCCTCATGAGCAAGTTTTTCCTTTCCATTGTCGCCTTCATGCTTGCTCAGCATGAGAGTCTGCGATAACGTTATATTCAAAGCTGTTTGCTCCTCAGTTAATAATGTTATTAACTTACTTTTTATCTATATGAAGGTTTCTGTCCAGTGCCCTGAGATGACCTCTGCTGTGACTTGGTGCTAAATAAATAAACTGAATAGAATTGTGAAGCGAGTGGATAATGGAGGGATGGATGAATTATGCTGCAGTAAAATTCAAATGCTGTATATGCAGTGTTTGTAATAAAAGTGCTGCATGTGCTGCATTCACAAGCTTGCAGTTAATATAACAAACATTTTTGATGGTCAGAACTGAAATGCAGCTTGAGAAACGAGTAATTTGTCTTTGCATGGGGTCAAAATAAGGGACCAGTCCTCAAACAGGAACAGAGGAGAGGAAAAAAGTATCTTTAATTCTGCAGTCGAAGCTCAGACTGTGGCATTTTCAGGGGTTAAAGGAGCATGAGTGATCACGGGCTTCTTCTGATCTGTGGATCTTTTGGTGATAAATGAGTAAATGCTGTCTCCTTTTCTTTGACTGTATGTTACATATTGCCTGCTTTCCCTTTGACATTTCTCATTTTGATCTATTTTGTATACATCCTCATTATGTTAACTTACAGTACGTTTTAAAGACCTTTACGGCAAAAGCAAAAACTTTAACACGTTGTTGGCAATTCAGTTGTCATCTTGTACACATGTGCCTTCAGAGTAGAACAGAAGTGCTGGTAAAATCACCTCCTCCTCCTCTTCCTCCTCCTGTACACACTCCAAACTTTCATAAAAGTGCACATCTCATCACTGCCCCTCTTTAAACTGTCTGAATGCCATCATCCATCTCTGCCTCCTACACCTTTACCTCCTCTTCACTGCTGTGTGCGTGACAGACACAGACACTAATGTGCACACACTCTCGGCCACACGTTACTTCTTCTACAAACGATCATTTGTGCGGAACCCATTCTCTGAATTAGTGATTTTTTAAAATACTTTTATTAGCTCAGCTTTATAAAAGACCTGCAGTGACTTGAGGAAATAAGTACAAAAAAACAATGTTTTTAAGAACCTTCTTATTTTGTGATCAGTTAAAGTGCAGCTGTTTTTCTCACCTCCTGTGAAATGTGCCAACAAAGAATGTGATACTCATCCTGCTTCCGTGTGAGATTATCTCCTTTAACACATCTCAGCTGAGTGGCTTCGAGGGAAGAACCCTGCTAATTGCTCATAGCAGTGATTTTCCTTTTAAAGGTAGAATGCAAATGTTTTTAAGTGGGGATCTGTGAATATACAAACAATTATTAATCGTGCCAGTTGCAGATAAATTTGAACAACCTCAGTTTGGAAAACAAAGTATAATTTTAATCAAATTGATGGCTAGTTCAAGCAGGACGTAGATGGACCATCTTAAAATAACTCCGATAACAAAGGTTTTATAGTGGTTCATGAAAATGCTATTTTATGGATTTTGCATTGCTCCATTATTCAAGCAAACCCTTATTATTCATACAAGAAGGTCACCCAGATGCTGCTGCCCATGCTCTTTTCTACGCACGGACACTGCGCTACATTCTAGGCTAGCTCAAGTTTTGAAAATCTGTACAAAATCTAAAGATATGCCTTTTTTTTAAACCTTCTTGTCAGCTGCTTCGAATGTTATCAGCCTATTAAATGACCGTTATCAGTTCATCATCCTCATAGGCTGCCTTCAGACTGAACCTCTTAGTAGGTTTAAAGGTAAGTTCTTATCCCTGATAATATGCAGCTTCGCCCACATCTAAAAGTGGATGGTTAACTTTATTTAAAACCTTTAGTTACAAATTACTTAGTATTTTTAAGCAGAATATCAAGGATTTACTTCAACTGAATTCCAGATTTAACAGTCATAAGGCTTTAATTCAGTATGAGGATTTGTTGTTTCCTGTTTGTTTGATATGAGCAACATTCTGATCAATTCATATACAGTACAGCAATATATACAGTACTATTATTCTGTTCAGCTATAACCTTAACCCTGATAATTCCATGATAACCTACTGAGCCTGCTATAGGCTGAAGGAAACCTATGGGTCATGATAACAACTAATAACATCCATTTAATGGCTGATAACGTTCAAATTGGGTGTTCTTGTACAAGTCACAGTCAAGAAACTAATCACCACTCAACATCTGTTCATATAATAACACTTCAACTCAAAGGCAAAGAAGCTTTATTGGACGGACCTTTTTCCACTAAAAACAGTCACTTTAATTTGAGCAAAATGATTCGAGGTTTTACAACAGCAAAAGACTCCACATCAGAAAACAAGGGCAATGACAACAGCTTGGACCAGGTAGGACACAACACAATTTGCAACCTTCATATTTAAGTGGTTTAGAGTGGGGTGTGGTAGTGCAACACTTAAAAATAAATCTAAGTTTTTGCAGGTTTTTTAAGGGAAGGAACATCTTAATTTCACATTAACATGCTGTTCAGGGCAGTATGCAAAAACGGCAATGGATTCTATTGATGTACAGCAATCAGTATTTATAAAAACCTTTTCTCATGCACAAAAGTGAAGTGTTTGAAAAACGAGAGCAGTTCGGCAGCTCAAGTTATATAAATGTGAATGACTTCTAGTTAGAACTGAATTTGCATATTGTTGGCAGTGACATTTGCTATTCCAGAATGTAGAAATGCTCCACAATTTAAAAAAAAAACATGGCATGGACCAAACAGAGGTGGAAGCGTTAAAGCTTATAATACAAATATGACTTTCAGGCTTAATCTCAGTAACTCAGGGAGACTATTAGAAACGACAGTTACTCACAAAACACACATTTACCAACTCACTGAGCTGGCTTTTTTTTAATATATATTTTTATTTTGGCTTCACAGTACTAAACTTGACAACACCATCCTGGTAGAATACAATCTCTACAGAAAATGCCAAATTAATTGAAGGAGTGGGAATATTTAACAGAAACGAAATTCTGTTTCCTGAATAAAAAGCATAATCTTTACTCCCACTTTTCCAAGAGCTATTTTACTACACTTTATGATCACAAAATATGCACAAAAAATGTATACTGTAAAATAAAAGCGCCAAAATTAAAAACGAGTGTAGAATTGTGCTATGCCAGCAGTTCCACAAGATAAATTCAGGGCTATAGAAACATGTAATCTCCATGAAAGAGCTACAGTTAGATTATATATGTACATTTATTATTGACATTTACACTCCCTGACCCATTATCATTTTAACAGATGAAGAAAATTAAGAAGTTTGTCACCTGTTATTATAAAAGACACAACACCACCACAATGCACCTCATGACTCAGAATTGCTGCATCAGGCCCAAACACTGAGAGGGCAAGCTACCAGCAAAGGAGAGAGACTGTGAAATGGTTACAGCCATGTGCCCAAATATAATATATTTTCACACTTTGCTGTCACAACTCAGAAACCAGCACATAGTACAATGAATGCTTCATAATAACCATTAGAAACGGCTGGCTGCATGTAGTGCATTTCCTATAGTGAGAGCTGATGCTTTTCTTGTGTTTTTCATTGCGCCATAAATGTGACAATTATTGTGAAGAGAGCACACGAATAGAATATATGTAACAACATGATTGGTGCTTTTCCAACAGCTAGCCAAGCTGCACTCTTGCTCTCGCTCACTCTCTCTCTCCTCCTTTTGTGGTTTTGAATCGGGGAATCAATGCTTCAAATCAATCAGTCCACACTTTCATACAGGACTGCCTGATAAATGCAATCCGACTTCAGTTGAGGCCATTACCGAGTAAAAAGCCAATAGGAGATAAAAACTGAGGGCGTAACAAACACATCGCGACAACACATTTTTAAACACACACTGCATTCAAGCTGATGGAGGCGTTTAAAGAAAGGGGAAAAAAAACACCTGCAGAGATCTGACCGGGGATGCATATTGTTTAAAGAGGACATAAAAATAAGACTATTTGGACTGATTTTCTAAACCAGACACAGAAAAGCAAGCTGCATACAAAAGCCAATAATTTCAATTACACATACAGTATTTATTTAAACATCCTTGAACAGACTGTTACCATCACTATAATAATAAGACTTGAGTAAAGGTACAATTAGTAGAGCGTTATTAAGCCCTAATCTGTTTGAACAGTGCAGCTGATTAGTGGGAAAAGCAGGTATTTTTACAGCAGGAAATGAGAACAGGAAAAGTTTTTATACCCCCAAAACAGGACAAACCTCATTCTCAGAGTGCTCCAACCTCACTTCGTCATATCTCTTCTCAACCCCTCTCAGTCCTCTATAGCCCTAAAGAAAGTGAATGGAAGTGTGCAGCTTCCTTTCCGAAATAAATGCCAAAGAGAAAAAGGGTGAGAGCCCAGACCCGACCACTCCGCCTACTGTGGCGTCTCCTGCGCTCTCCGACGCCCCGCGGTGGGCTCTCAGGTCGCATCATCGTCGTCTTCATCCAGGTGGTGATAGTTAAGACTGATGACAGCGCTGATGAATTCTCCTAGTTCGACAAAATCTGCAGTGATGATGTTGATGCCGCTCTCCCCGGGTCGTTGTGACCTGATCCACTGCATCATGCCGGGTAATGCCCTACGATGAAGCAAGGAATCACAAACACAAAACGTTAGATTTGTGGGAAAAATGCAAAGATGGACATTTTTTACAACATTTTTGAGAAGGTTGGGTTATTGTGTAAAATGTAAATTAAAAACAAAATACAATGATTAGTAAAATCTCAGACACTAATATATTGTGCACAATAGAACAAAGTAAATAAATCAAATGTTTAAACTACAAATTTATACTGTTTTAAATAGGATTAATTTGAATTTTAGGCAGCACCATCAATCAAAGATGAAACAAGGACAACAAAAGGTTGTAAAAATGAGTGGTATGAATAAGAAAAGAGCTGAAAAGCAACAACTTAGCTTAATTAACATCAAAGTTCATGCTCATTATTAATATCCAGGTAGAAATCCAACAATGTTCAGTCAGTCATCTGGACGGTTTCTTTTGTTGCTGAGACATTTCATCCTTCATCCGAATGACTCCTTCAGTCTGAGGAGCTCACCAAACCAAACTGATTCCCACAAACAGCACACTCCCAGAGTGGGAAAAAAAACAGTTTGCTGGTGATAAATGGCCTCCAGGGCCCACCCTCTGCCCCGTATAATATAATAGCCTAATTAACAACAGGCCAGTAAGAGGATGATGATTAAAAAAGAGCATTGCAGAGAGGCTGAAACTTTCAGTAGTAAAGATGGGCATGGGTTTGCCAGTCTGTGAAAAAATGTGTTTACAAATAATGTATTTTTCTGACTATAAGGCACAATATCAATGAACTGGTCTGTTTTCATACATAAGGTGCGTTAAGCAAAACAAAACAGTCATCTATGTCAAACTTTATTCAATTCGTTCACAATAACCACACAAAATCAGTTTGAGGTCAGTAAGCACAACCAGAATTAATACATAAGGTGCACCTGATTATAAGGCTCAATGTCGATTTTTGAGAAAATTACAGGATTTCAAGTCCGCCTTATAGTCAGAAAAATACAATGGTAAAACAATTCCAGAATTATGTTCCTCAACAGAAAATTGGGAAGACTTTGAATATCCCATCACATACAATTTATAAAATAACAAAAAATATTCCAATAATCTAGAGAACCCTCTGTGTGCAAAGAAGACATCGGCCTCCAGGCCCTCGGGTGGCTCTGCGTTAAAAACAAGTCTGATTCTGTTACAGACCTGAATGGGCTCAAGAACTTTCACAAATTATTATCTGTTAATACACTTTGCCATATCTATAAATGCAGGTTAAAGACGTATCATGCAAAGAAAGCATATGTGAACACCATCCAAGAAAGCTGTCGTCTTTTCTGAGCCAAAGCTCATTCGAAATAGCCTGATGCAAAGTGGAAAACTGTTGTGTGGGCAGACACATTAACATTTGAAGATGTTTGTGGAAAAAGCACTTCCATATTCCATACTAAAGAAGAGAGGGTCCATCCAGTCTGTTACAAGCACACAGTTTAAAAGCCTGCCTCTCTGATGGTATGGGGGTGCATTCCTGACCATGACATGTGCACTTTACACATCAATGCAGACATGTATGTACAGGTCATAATCTGCTCCAGATGACATCTTTTTCAGGGAATGCCTTGCATATTTCAGCAAGACAATGCAGCATACTGCATCCAATACAACAGCATGGCTTTGTAAAAGAAGAGTGCAGGTGCTGAACTGGCCTGCATGAAGCCTTTAACCCTCTCAGCAACTGAAAACATATCATGAAATGAAAAATCAGACAAAGCAGATCCAGGACTGATTAACAGCTGGTATCCCACATCGGACAAGAGCGAGAACATCCACCTCAAAACACCCCAGCAGCCGATCTCCTTATTCTAAGTTAACTGGTTTTATTTTTAATGGTACATTTTCTTAGTAAACGTTTTATATTTTGACTTGATCCCATTGTGAGTAAAAATTGATTTTTTTTAGAATGTTCCAGTTTTTTTTATCGGAATTGGGGTTGAAAGGGGACAGAAGACAGGATGATTCATGGTTGACTGGTTGAACACAGAGATGGGCATGCTGTGATAAAACATCTCTGTGATGCAGCATGTGATGTCTGGCTGTGTCCTTCTTACAGCTGCTGTGTGGCTGCGAGAAGGGCACGCCAAACACTCACTGGACACGTTCATGTGAGGGGAGCAGCAGGGAAGAAGGAGCATCACCCCTGCAGATGCCTGGTTTCGCATGAGTGAAATTCTTACTGTTTTCTCCCCTTCATGCTTGCCCAGTCCCACAACTGGCAGTTTGTGTGGCTCAATGAAGGCTGGGAACTTTTAAGAATGCCTGCATCAAAGTAGCTGAACACTTGATGAGAATGGCTGATAGTGGAATTGTCAAATAAATAATTCATGCCAGGAAAATTGATGGTTTTGCCGCTGAGGCTTTTAATGAACTGGTGAGTGAAACAGATAAAGTTGAGGGTAAATCTGGAATTTAAAAAAAATCTTGCAACATAGAGGACACATGAATGAGGACACCTTCTAAATGAGGTCAGTGCCAACGCCTGGAGGCACCAGCATGCATCTTGAAAAAGGTATTAAATGCCACAGCAGCAGGAATGCTTTTATGTGAGCAGCTACACATGCACACACTCATTATTTTGGGGGTGACTGTGCAAAAATGTCACTGTGGAGGCCTTGATCAACAGAGGCGTTGCAAAAATGTTGGTCTTAAAGTGCCCATGGGTACCACTGTAGATACTAATCCTAGAATATTTGCATTTTGAGTGGTAAATGGCACATGAGCATAAGAAAAAAGTGTATTTTTTGTTTCTATCAGGAGTATGCACCTTTCTGTGATTGTCTCCCTCAGTCCGCTGGCCACACCCTTCATGACAGTGCTCGCCTTTGGCGTCAGAACCACCTGGGAGACGAAGAATGTCCCCTTCCTCCTGCAAGAACAGGTCAAAATATTACTTTTTTTTTTTTTTTTTTGCTTTTGTCATTGTGTCATTTTGTCAAATTGATGTGAAACCCCTTTTTGTACAGTTTTCCAGCATACAAAAGAAAGACTTAAGAACTGATTAAATCAAAATGCACATGAAATGTAAGAACACAAATTCATGCCTAGTTTTTTTTTTTTTTTTTTTTTAACAAAACGTTTTTAGTAATAGTTTTGCCAATTATCACGTCAAAAGGGGAAGAGGGCTGATAAAGTTTTTGCCTGTGTCTGTAACCAAAACATTTTATGAACAAATTGACCTTAGAATACAACTAAATGACCACAAGTAAGTCTATTTTTACAGATACTGACTTAAATTTGGGTGTAGTTTAAGCTAAGACGTATTCAAAACATATACTCCAAGTTCAATCTTTACATAAATCTTTAGCTTTAACTACTGGAGTCAACATTTTGTCAGCAAAATAGCTCATGAACCACTGAATAGGATTTAAGGAGAGTCTTAGAAACTAATTTTTGGATGTTTATCTACAAATGATTAACTTTTTCAGTCTATTTGAAAATGGCCACCACAGCTAACTAACATTAGCCATCTCAAAAATACCTAAAGCTCAGTCAGTTTTACAAACGTTGTCCTTAAATTTGATGTGGTTGTAGCTGACAGTCATCCACAACACATTTTAAAAGTGATGTCTTGCGATAGAGCAAATAATTGCAGAGAACTTTATTTTCAAGATTAGGCCAAAATGGCTATAAATCTATTTTTCTGCTTAAAATGATCTTAAATGATCTGCATTCCTTTAAAAAAAATGCTAGGCTTTTAAAAATAAATGTTTTCATATAATAAATTGCATTTACTTTGTACTTCATCTGAGCTTTAACAAGTTCCCAATCTCAAACTTGCAGCAGTGAGCTTATAAACTACAAAGAATAAGGGGTGGCCATTGTTTTACAGTAAACAACACTTTAAACTTTTATGGCCCCAAAAAATAAGTGAACAAATATAAATTTTAGCTATTTTACAAATAAGAAATAAATTATTGATGATACTAGGACAGGAGAAAATATAAAATATCTTCCAACAAACCTGCGATCAGTTACAGATGCCTGCAGGAACTGAAGCAACTTCTCTGGGTCGGTGGTGTTGGCCCACGGAGCCGGCATCATCTGACCTGGCCAGAGGAAGGGCACATCCAGCGCCATGGGGTGGTGGTAGAAAACCAGCACCTGGTACTCCTTCTCCCACAGATACTTCAAAGTGACCTGAGTGAGGCCAGAGAGCGACGAGTATGTGGTGAAAAATAAAATGTGCTGCTGTGTGAAAGAAAAAACTACTCAACCAGGCAGATGGTATCTACAAAATCCAGCGGAGGGATTATTCTGAGACGATGTTTAGCTAAATTAAGCGCCGAGCTAAAACATATTCACTCGTTTTGGTTTTTGTGTTTATACGCTTCTGTTTATTTGTGTGCAGGAGATAAGACTTAACGTTTCACTCCACCTTCTGTGCTTAACTCCTTTTAATAAGTTTTCTTGAAAACGTCCAACACACAAACAAGAAATGTTTAATGTCCAAAAAGAAACAGCTAAAATAAAGTTTAATAAGAAAACAGTACCAATGCTGTACATCTACTCAGTAAAGGCATGAGGATAAAGGTTGTGCAATGTTTGAGTGTCTAATAATGAAAACATACATGTTCCATCAGAATGACAGTTTGAAATTAATCTAAATAAATCATACATTTTTGTGCTTAATGCTGTAAAACATGGGTATTTAATGTTTCAAAACTGGGCGATCATGTAATTTCTCATGACTGTTCATTTGTCTCTGTTAAGAATTTTTCTTATGAACCACGGGACAGATTTGAATGAGATTTTCCTAAAACTATCTATTAATGTACATCTACAAATGATTGGCTTCGGGAGTTAACCTAATTCAATATGGACACCACAGCTAGTCAATTTCAAATGACACAAATATGTGTATACAGTAGTCCCTCGCTACTTCGTGGTTTGATTTTTGCGGTTTTTCAAAGTAAGATTTATACACTAGAAAAAAAATTATACGACACATGATTGTCAGCTTTAATATTACTCACATGATTGGGACAGTATGGGAAACTAAAACATTAACAAACAAAAAAAAATACTTTGGACAGGGGGCTGCCATTTTGTAGTTTTCTCTCAATAAGCCTGTACTGTATTGCCACTCAAAAGGACTACATTTCCCAGAAGCCAACCGTGCTCTACCCAGAATTCCCAACAGTGCTTCCAGATGCTGCTTTCTGCTGAAATGAAGGGAAAGTTTTGATCCAATCCAAAAATTCATAGTGACTTCAGCGCTCAGTGGATGCAGCGAGCCGTATGGGACTGACCGGGAATTGGACCAGAACCGGACTTCCAGCCTCATCGGTCAATCTGAGTGCTGCTTGCTGGCCCATGAGGCCTCTCACACGGGGAGGAATTGCTTGGAGGTACAGTGTTTTCTCTGGAGCTCACTGGGACTTTTTTCATCTGGATTTGGACTCAAATCTAGACCATTTTGTGGTTTTGTGCTGGCTAGCCGAACGGCTCTCTCTAAAAGGTGCTCAACGGTGCTTAAAATCTGGAAAATAACCACCCCAATAAATGAGGAACTACTGTAAGTCAATCAGTTTTACAGATATCGGGTTATAATTTGGTGTGGTAGCTGAACATGGTCTCCAATGAATAAATTGAACGCTCAGTTCACACTAGATGTTCAACAATGTTCAGTGAGGTCATCTGGACGGTTTCCTTTCTGCCTTCATCCGGAGGACTTCTTCAGTCTGAGGGGTCACAAACAAACTGGAGTCCTGTCAATACCACACTTCCATAGTGGAAAACAAAAACGGTTTGCTGGTGATAAGATGGTTTCTGGGGCCTGCCCTCTCCCCCGACAAAACGTCACAGCAAAAAAGAAACCGCCCAAATGACTTAACTGAACATTGTTGGATTATTACTTGGATTATTGCGCATGGACTTTTGCATTTTTGAACCATTTTAGCAGGACTGCCTCAAATGAGTTGAAGGGGGAGATGACGGGCCCCAGAAACCATGTTATCACCAGCAAACTGTTTATTTCCACTATGGCGTGTGGTATTTATAGGACTTCAGTTTGTTTGTGACTCCTCAGACTGAAGAAGTCCTTCGAAGGAAGGACAAAACGTCTAAGCAAAAAGATGACCTGACTGAACATTGTTGGATTATTACCAGGATTATTGAGCATGAGCTTTTGGCACACTAGAGTTTGTTTTTTAGGAAGTTCTCGTGCATGCATGTACAGCAGTTTATGCTTTCACATTAAGACATAAAACTGCTTTATGACTATAAGTTTCTTGGGTACTTGTATTACCATTAAACATGTATGGTGACATCACATTTGTCACTGAAGCAAATTATAATAAATAAGGTTTTTTTGTTTGTTTATTTTGAGACGGGCTGATGTTTATAGTCAGATTTTTGCATGAAAAGAGGGGAAAATGATGTCTTAGATGTTTTTAACTTCCGTTTTTAATATGGAAATCAAGATGATCATTTTTGAAGCTCACTGGAATGAGGGAGTGAGTGAGATAAGAAGACTGTTACAGGTTTGATCTGAATTATGTCAGACCTGGCAACCCACAAGTTCATGTCCGTGTGCACGTTCTAAGACAGAGAGACGAGTCGGAGAGTTACTAGTGCAAAAGTCTTCCACAGGAGGAGGCCAGAGGGGAAGGAAATGGGATTTAGTAAAAAAAAAAAAAGGGGGGGGGGGGTTTCCAGTAATTTGCTTATTCTAAAAATTAAACATCGCTTCACGTCCTTCCATCTCCTAAAATCACTATTTTCACGAATCTTCATGTCTGTATTTGCTTTTCTCCTTCTGTTCATGTCTTATTCAGGAAAAACTATGATCTTTGATGGATGACACGTGAGGCGTTACAGAGCTGATGAGTTTTTGACTGATTGTTCCCTTTACAGCTTTCAAATGCGTAGAAGGGAAGGGTGGTGGTTGTGGGCAAAAGAAGTAGATGGGAAGCTCATTTACCGAAACACAACAGCAGCAAAGCTGAAGCAAAAAACTGTTTTCAACTAGATTTAAATATAAAAGTCTCTGTTTACAGTGAAAAAGCTGATCTACGAAAAGAGATGTTCATCATACTGTGTCTAAAAAGATCAAAACACAATAGGTCTTCTTTGTAGAGATGGGAAAAATATTCAAAGCTTCTTGAACATGTACACATACAATTACTAGATTTTGTTTGAGCAAAGTTGTAAGGATTCTAAAAAAGTTCCTGAAACAAACTAATTATTGAGCAATCCTTGAAGGAATGTTTATCATTTGCCACCTTTCATGCCAGAGTTTGAAACTAAAATCATCTTATGTTGAAAAAGAGCCTCTTTCATCAAACCTTGTATCTGTAAAACTAAATGAATCAACACGTCTGTGCCTCAACTGTCTGGTGGGGATGATGCTCAACTACAAAAAAATAAAATAAAATGTTAGCTCAATATCTGTGAAAATGGTTGAGTTACAGTCATTTTATTTATTTTATTTTGTTTTCCAAGGCTGGGGCAGTCATTTTAAATTGGGTTGTCTTCAGAAGTCAATATGTTGTAAGTGTCCAACCACTGATTACTTCTGAGTTTCATTAAACTGTGTCAAGTGGCACTGTAAGTTTGTAAGTTTGAAAATCAGATCTCATAGTTAGTGCTCAAAGTATTTTGGAAATCCCTCTTAGCTTCTTCCACACCAAATTAATAACGTGGTTATAACCACGCAGCACTGTTTTCTATGTTCTCCTCGTGTTTGTGTGGGTTTTCCCTGGGTACTCCGGTTTCCTCCCACAGTACAAAAACATGCACGTTAGGCTGCCCTCGGTCGCAGGCCTACCCTGAAATAGAGATCTGTGATCTCAATGGGGTTTCCCTGGTT
>JAVCKU010000002.1:7722219-7739530 GCA_032273985.1 Hypsolebias coamazonicus
TAGAGCTCTTCCTCCATTTTCCCCTCATTCGTGAACAAGACCCTGAGATACTTAAACTCTTCCGCTTGGAAGTCAAACGTAGTCAAACGCCTTCTCCAAGTACACAAAGCACATGTATACTGGTTGAGCAAACTCCCACGCACCCTCCAGGTCCTGCTGAGGGTGTAGAGCTGGTCAAGTGTTCCACGAGCAGGACGAAAACCACACTGCTCCTCCTGGATCTGAGGTTCAACTATCCGACGGACCCTCCTCTCCAGAACCCCTGAATAGACCTTACCAGGGAGGCTTAATAGCGTGACCCCCTATAGTTGGAACACACTCTATGGTCCCCCTTTTTGAATAGGGGACGACCACCCTGGTCTGCCCCTGGATTGGCTTTCCCAATATTAATTGATTTATTTATTTTAGAATATTTTGCTTAACAATTTGACTAACCAAACTGGTCAGCTTCTTATTTGCACATTTAAACCAATTTTAAAAATAGCTTTAGTAAAAAAATAATAACAATAATAAAATAAAATAATAATAAAAAATTAAAATTAAAAATTAAAATACAGCCTTACCACAAGTAATGAAATTAAATACTTTAATTTTGTCCTTTTTTGGCCTTTATTTTGAAATACACATAAAAACTCTAAAAATGTTTGTCACATCTTCAGATTTCCTTATAAACCAAAATATTTTTATATTTTATAATACTGAAATCTCCACTCAAAAAACAAACAAGCATGTACAATTGAAATGCATCATTTTCTGGAGTGAGTCCAATTCAAGATGGCAATGAAACAATAATTACCTGTCAGCTGTACAGTCTGTCATTTAAATTTTTATGGTGTTTATGTTGAATGTTATCTCCAACACTTACTTTAACCACGGAAAACTTGAGAGCATTTTTTTAAACTTTAACAACTGTTGGATTAAATATTGTCTGTTAGCAAAATATCTCATAAATCTAACATGATTGCTATAATTTGAACTCCCTAAGTAGTTTGGACCAACAGAGAGACAGGACACATTCAGATGAAAGGTAAAAGGTATTTGTTTGCTCTATGGCCAGGGACTCAGGAGGGATCTGGAAAGGAACAGGTAGTGTACAGGTGAGTATCTCTTACTGCGGAGGAAAAGTGGTTACTGGTTTGATAAATATTACTTCTCTGTTTTATTCAACAGTCCTGGAGAGGAGTGCGAAGGAGACCAGATAGTGGAGGAATGTGAGATGAAGAAGGAGCGTGGTAGAGACTGACAGGACTCTGATACTGATTCAATGGTGTTTTCTTTTAGGTGGATGTTGAATAGCTGGTGAATCTGAGGCATTCACTGGAAGATTCAGCTTTTGCGGACACAAGGAGAGGTGGTTCCACAATAACAAAATAAAGGACACAAGGAATTACACAGGTTAGTTATCATCAAAAGATCAAGCTTTCAGAGCTGAACTCATTTTACCAAAGGTATCACAATGTTCCAGCATCAAGGGAATGATCCAAAGGTCCTTACAACAAGCACCAAGCCTCATCACCAGGATCAGGAACAGCTGGAGGCAATCTTGGCTCCGCCCTGCCACTCAGGAACTGCAACAAAAGTGTTAAGACAGAAAAAAACGCTTGAATCCCACAAAACCACTGGATAGTTTTTAAAGATTTTTTAGAACAGAATCACTGGAAGTAGATCTGTGGAGCTGTGGCTGAGTGGTTAGAGCAGTCGTCCTCCAATGCAAGAGTTGGGGGTTCGAATCCACCAGCAGTCACATGCTGAAGTGTCCCTGGGAAAGACACTGAACCCCTCGTTGCCTTCGATGTGTGTCCCATTGGTTTATGAATGTGATAAAGTTCTGATTAGTCTCTTTAGAATGATCTGTTCAATTAGCTTTGTATAGATCTAGTAGAGTGCTGTATGAATGGGTAAATGAAGACACAGATTGTGGTGTAAAGCGCTTTGAGTATCTCTATAAGATAGAAAGGTGATATATAAGTACAGTCCATTTACCATTTAAATTATCTCCCCCCCCCCTTCTTTTATGGTAATTTAATTAACTGGTGCACTATTTTCCAATATCACCCTGTAAATATACGGGAGTTTTGAAGTTAGTTTTCTTTATATGACCTCATGCTGTAAGCTGACAGTAAGACAGCTGAGCGTTTAAATAGCTGGAGTGTGTTATAAAAAGACAAAGAGCACCTGGTAAAAGTCTATTAATCTTCAGGTGCTCGAAGGAGCCATTCGTTATCAGAGCTTGGGAATTAAACATGAGCATGAATTCTTCAGGGGCGCAATATAAAAGAGTTGGATAATTTTAGAAGGGATCACTCCACCTGTAATTTTTAGCTTCCTTCAAAGGCATCTGTCTGTTCAGGGCTAATCCTTTTTAGGGAAGCTGTGTTCTTCAATATGTATTCACGAAGCAGATTAAAGAGATTCAATGGTTCAGACTGTTTTGTTTTTCCATATCATTAAGCTAAACCTGTAAGAGTGATTAGATTTACCAGCATTATATGAAAAAGGCTAAACAAAACTTTTTAACAGTGAAAGTGATTTTTGATTACAAAATAGCAGAAATAACTGTGGCTGATCTTGAAAGAAGATGTTAAATGAAAACGTCATTAAACGCATCACATTATGTCTACTTGTCAATCACTCTTTGTAACGGTAAAACTGTTTCCTGTTTGCTTCTGGAAATGAGCAAAAACACAGCAGGTGTTTTTTTTTTTTTTTTTTTTTTTTTTTTTTAACTGGGAGCAGGATTTCACAGTGATGTTTACAGCTTTCTGTGGCACCCGTAATATTGTGTTAAGAAGTGATTGATTATTCAGACCGGTATGCTGACTGCGATACGCCCATTAGCCTTTAACCTTATTGGTGAGTGGGGTCACGTCAGCAGCTGAAAGGGTGGTATGTTGGAAAACACGATGGTCCTAATTTATTGTCTCATTATTGCATCCCTGTCAGAAAGGACCGAGGGAAGGAGAAAGGGCGGGATGAAGGGTGGGATGAAGAGAGGGGGTGGGGGTGAAAAGATAAAACAAGACAAAGACAGGAAGAGAGGGATTAATCAACAAGGTGGCCATGTGAGAAAAAGCCAAGCTCCTGGAAAACATGGAGATGCTGGAGCCCACATTGTGTCTTTTGCTGATGTTTATTTTATCTGAGGTGGCAGGTGTGTCAGGTCTACAACCTTGCAGTGCTTCTATGGCCTGTTCTTGCTGGCTGTGTTGCTTGCCTGGAGATAAGACAGTAATGAAGCCGGATGGGAATAACACAGACCACCATAGGAAGCCTCTGGCCAGATAGCTGGACCCAAATGCTGCCTCCATCCTTCCACCCACAGCTATTCTTTGTCTCGTAACATAAATTTGCTCCTTCAGCCCTGTCCTGCTGGCTCTGTTTGTTTAGGGACTGCAGATGAAGAGAAATAAATTGTGCTGATTCCCTGTGGGTTGTCAAAGCCTATGGAAGCCCTATGTTTGTCTTAACATACAAACCGCTCCAAGCTGATAAGTTAAGTATGGAATGTCAGAGTTTAACTATCATGCCTGCTTTTTTTTTTTTTTTTGCCATTACATAATCGCTGGCCAACCAAGGCCATGAAGCATCAACTGAAGATTTGTTTAAAGGAACATGAGATTATGCTCTCATGGGGGGGCCGAGATGGTGTAGAAGCAGGGCAGCCGGCTCAGGACCGGAAGGTTCAATCCCCGGTCACTGCATACCTCGTTGTGTCCCTGGGCAAGACACCCAACCCCGAGTTGCTCCCGGTAGGACTGGCTGGCACCCTGCATGGCAGCCTACCACTACCGGTGTATGAATGTGTGTGTGAATGGGTGGATGGCTGGTACTGTGAAGCACCTTGGGGCCCCTCATAGGGGGCTGGAAAGCGCTATATAAGTAAGCTCCATTTACCATTTAAAACCTTGTCTGTTGCCCTTTTTGTGAGCAAAATATCTCAAACTTTTGCACAAATTTCAGTGAAAGTTTCAGAATGTATTTATTTGCTGTACATTTTCAACTGATTCACTTTTACAGTTCAAATTCAAACTGGCCATCGAAGCTAATTGATCAAGCCAACAAACGACTCCACCTCTGAGCTATCATTTGGTGTGGTAGTGGCTGAGAGCCGTTAACAGCATGTACTCCAGGAGCAACAAGATCATGTGAGATCAAGATATCGCATGAGAATGTGCATAATGAAAGTTTCTGGATTCAATCGAAATAGCTATAACTGCATCATTTTCCAGCATCAGATGATCTTAGTCTAAAACTCTTGCATGAAAGACAGCCGGAGAAACTATATCAAGGAATAATAGATCTTTAATTAGATTGTGTTGTTTAAAAAAGCATGTAAAGTAAAAACTGAGAACCAACATCCATCCATCCTTTATCTTTACCTGCTTCTTCCTTTCTAGGTATCAGAGGTCACTAGTGCCTATATCCAGCGATCACTGTGCGAGACACACACTGGACAGACATCCAGTCCATCACAGGGACACATAGAGACAAACAAGACAAACAACCATTCACTCTCACTCACACCAGGACAATTTAGAGTTACCAGTTAGCCGAACATACATGTTTTTGGTCTGTGAAAGAAAACCAAAATACCCAGTGAAACCACACGCACGGGCAGAGAGAACATGCAAACTTCACCCAGAAAGACCCCCGGCTGGGATTCAATCTGGCAACCTGCTCATTGAGAGGTGACAGCTCTGTCAATTGTGCCACCTGTTTTATTACGGTAATCAAACAAAAAAATGTGTAACAGATCTAAAGTAATTTCTGAGGAAAGTGCAATATAGTATTCTTAGATTCTGCTGAGAGCTGAACACAAAAAGCAAACTTTTGACATTTGCTTGTACATTTTTAAGAAATGCCTTGCATGTAAAAACAAAAATGCTAGTGGCTGACACAATACTGCAGAAAGAAACGGTCTCACAGGAAAACCCAACCAAACCCAAGACACTGTCAACCCTGAAGCTCCAACTAATGTGCAAAGTTCACCGAACATCTGTAAGTGTCTGTGGAAATGTTGCAAAGAGATGTAGGAGCTGATGTCCAGCAGAGGCAGAATCTAGTTTTGAGTTCAGGACAAGACTGATTCCAAATCCACTTAGTCTGAAGTGTAAAATATTAATTTTACAATGTGTCAGAAATATGTAAAATTACCATGGCATACTGCAAACTTTATGCTAATAAAAACAGTTATGTCTGTTTTCACTTTTCTTTAGTGTAATGTTTCTTTGCATCTGTAAACATCTACATGTTACAAATCCCACACCAAAAGCTGTTATTTTCGCCTTCAAAAGATGCTGCTCTGGAGCTGCTAGTGCAACATTACTAATGACTAAATTTTTTTTTTTTTTTAATAAAACTTGTGTTTCATATGGTCAGTTGGCTGTGGTGGCCATAGGGTTGAGTCCAAAAAATAAGTTGTAGATGTCATCCCAGTGAGTGTTTTCTGAGAGTTTTAATCAAATCTGTCCAGTAGTTAATTGTAGTATTCTATCACTTAGCTACATTTTTATCATACTTTTTAGGAAGCTTTGACATAAGTTGCATATGTGCCAATAATTCCTTTCAGAGAATTTCAATGAATTATACCTACTGGTCCATGTTGTATTTTTGAAATGGTACAAAGAAACACAGAAAAAAAAAAGGCACAATCATTGTAACTTTCGATTGTGGACAAAATAAAAATCAAACTTTATTGATACTTGAGAAATGTGGCTTTCTGAACCTGTTTTTTGTAATGTTGTTGTAATATCATGACAACCTGACAGCTGTGCAGAATGGGAGAACGTGGGAACTATTTCCCACTGACAGTCAGCTACATGAACATGTCAGGTACACATGAAGACACAGTCTAACCAGAAAGGTAAAAGAAGAAAGAAAGAGACAGAGCTCAAACAGGAGATGAAAAGGCTAAAACGGGTTGAGAAAGCATGATCCACTTATTGGTGATGATGGTTGTGTTGAGGAAAGTGGTGGTGGTTGTTTCCCTGTAGAACTGACCTGTTAACTGAGTCCTTCTCCCTGAGTGAACCGAGTATTTAGGAACGACAACTGCTGGTTTGTGTTTGTTTTCAGGAAAAGAGCCCTGCTGCTCGCATTGGACAATTTTCTAAGTCTATTTTGGGATGTCGGGGAAAGAAGATGAGAAAATGGGAAAGGAATGAAAAGCGACAGGATGCAGATTAGGTAAATGTTACAAGATGATAGCTGTATCTGCAAATTTCCCGTCAATTCTCCTCAATACCATTCCCCTATAAGATTTTATTGTTGTTCTGCTGCCATCTCTTCTTCAGATGCTTGTTCAGTTTGTAACACACTTTATTGCCATCACTTTTGCCATTTTGTTTCTGTAGCAGAGTATATACATACATGTAAAGTTCATGCTGTTCTGATGAGGCTGAATTATTTTACTGTTATTAAATTATTATCTTGGTGTGGGACTGATCGTGTGGCTGCATAGATCCAGGTTGTATTTCCCTTTTTTAAACATTCCTAATCCTTGTCATTTAGCCAAGTGACCTTTGAGTGAACAATAAGTCACTCCTTGTCCCTGGAATCCTAATTAGCATGCATCTATGAGGAGAGAAAAAAAAAAAAGCTAAACATGCTAAACATTTAGAAAAAATACACAGAGAGCTGTTTGTGATTGCAAAGAACTATTGTAAAGCACTTTATATGTTAAAGGGGGTTTGAGACTTTTAAAGCATTTACATTCAAAATTTCTGGTCTTTTCCCAAATCAAAGGTTTGCTTCATTTTACCAATACTCTTCACCCCTTGTCCCCACTCAAAGTCATATTGGCTGCTTGAAGATTAAGTTATTATAGTTAGCATCAACTGCTGTCATCATCCAGTTGAGATGGTTTCCAACTTAAAAACGAAGTAAAAACTAAACTAAACTAAACAAAGCCCTGTTATGTTTATTTTTTTTTGTTATAATGTAATAAAAACAAACTGTAAAAAGAATTGAAACATAAATAAGGACATTTTAACTCCATTTTGGATCCTTTCCAACCCCCTGAAATCAAATGTCAATTAGTGCTAATTTAAACTAGCCAAAATGAAAATGTGATGTATTACCAAAAATTCAGACTGTAAATATAAACTTCTTGGTGGGTTAAAAAGAAGAGATGTGCAGTTAAGTGGCGTAAAAACTGATAACCACAAAATGTTTGTGGGAATCAGTTTTGTTTGTGGCTCCTCAGATTGAAGAAGTTCTTTGGATGAAGGATGAAACGTCTCAGCAAAATTAAAAAAAAAAAAAAAAAAAACGTCCAGATGACCTGACTGAACATTGTTGGATACTTGCCTACTGCTACATTCACAAGACAGAATATTCAGTTATAAATCGGACATATTTTTCCTCCAATCCCTGCAGGCAACATCCCCTCAAAAACAAATCCATAACATCTTTCGCACACCGTTTCCTGAACTCAGCCTGAAAATGTGCAGCTCGACAGTCTGCTGCAGATCACATTAGAAACAGCTGCAGAAAAATACCCTCTGAAGTTACTCGCTGGTCAGCTTAGGGCTAAATCTTTCTCTCCTTCTGGTCATTTGTCGTTCTAATGTCTACCATCGTTCAACAACTGAAACTAGATCTTCTCCTCTCACGGTCATCGTTCCAGCCTCAGTAGAATTGCCATAATTCTTCTGAGCTGGGACTCCATAGGCTCTTGCAGCGTGAAGCCAAATTTGCATGTGCGCCACTTCAAAAAGCCTGAGTGATGTTCAAATACTATTGTCTGCATCTCATAAAAAAAATGAACAGGTGAAAAGAAAAGTATGATTCAGACACTATCTATAAGTACTGTATTTTATAATAAATATGACAGTCAGAATACAGTCATGACTCAAAACAATAAAACACTGGAAAATATGCAATAAAATAATAAATCTAAATAACTTACCGGTCAGTCCTCATGTTCCATGCAGCATTCAAATTAAAAAAGCACTACCTGAAATAGACTTAATACTACATTTTCCCAACTCAGAATCTCATTTTTATGTATGTGGCTCTAGGAAAAAAAAGGAACCTTTTCGCAGTTCTGCTCATATTTCAGGACAATTTGCGATCAATTTTCACAACAGCGCTGAGTTAGCTCTCCTCCAGATGACAAATGAGTCACTGGTGTGTTTGAATTCAGATTCTCACACGATTTTAAATCAGCTGGATCTGATCCTAAGGACAGAATTGATGAATCCTCTCTCTTGGTTTGTCCCAGTAACACGTTACAAATGAACTTTTGCTGTGATTTTCTCTTACCAAGACATACAATTGTGTATTAGGTATATTTCTATTTTAAACATGTTTTCAATTATTTCCTGAAATGGTTACTCAGCCTTTGTAAAAGAACAAGAAATGTTAATTAAAAGTTTTAATCACTTTGTCTATTGATTACTGTGACTCATCGACAGTGGGAGTCGCAGACCGTCATTCACCTCTGAGCTGCTTCCATTGGTTTTAAATTCACTTTTAAAATATGCTGGGGTTTTTATGATTGTTCTTTTATAAAAAAACATCCGCATTGTTAGGTCAACGTGAACTGAACAAGTTAAAAACAACAAACTCGAGAAATGAGAATGTATGCATTTTGTTTACCAAGCCTCACTTTGGTTATGTAATGTTTTATTATCTGCCACAAAGGGCAAAAATAAAATATTAATTTACAGCTAGGGGAAGTCTTTTTGTTATTGTGCAACAAAAACAAAGAGAAAGTGACATTTTTGTGTTCTTTTTAAGCTATCAGCAGCTTTTTACGGTTAACTAAATTTAAGCAGTCTAGAGAAGAGAGAGAGTTAAAAAAACAGCATGTGACGGAAAAACAGAATGACACAAAGTCAGTTAAATGAGAGCGAACCTGTCAGGCAGTTTTTGAAAAACGATTTCCACAAGGTAAGACTTAACACTGATGTTCACTTCCAAGCACTGAAAGCTGCTCTTTGAATTGCATACCCAGTTTTACCACAGCACTTCAACTGGACCCGTGCTGCAGCTGGGCTGCAAAAAGAGGTAGAGGACTGAGAGGCTGTCGTCACCTCTGCAAAACAAATACATTATTGACCTCACCGATCAACTGAGTAATCTGTCAGAAAAAAATCATTTAAAACGGACAGTTTGTAGAGTAACATTTCACAGTTCAGTATGAAGTGTTTTAATAATACAAATAACATTTATTTTTATTTAACCTTTATTTTTACCAGGATAAAAAAACAAAACAAACAAAAAAAAAACATTGCGATTAAAATCCTCTTTTCCAAGGGAGCCGAGGCAACAACAAATACAACACAAAAAATTACACAGTTAAAAGAATATGTCAAGCTTTAAAAAACAGGTACATTTCATTGAATTGGCCTCAATAACTTTTAGTTTAGATGGAAAAAAAGCACAGAGTGAGATGAATTCAGTCAATCTCAGAGATTATTGTAGCAAGTTCCAAGTAAAGGGAGCAGGGTGAATGAAGGCCTTCCTACCCAATTCAGTCCAATCAAAAGGGACAGAAAGAAGCAGCAAATTGTGTGAGCGAAAAGAATAAGAGTCAACATTTGCCACTGCAATTGCGGTACAAATATAGGCCGGCAGCTGGCAGGAGTCCAAGCAGTGCCTTGTAAATAAAAGTTAACCAATGGGAGTTCCTTCAGGCAGACAGACCAGGCCATCCCACCCGTGAGTACAAATCACAATGGTGTGTTGACATTTTGCAGCTTGTAATGAACCTCAGAGAAGAGAGGAAGCAATCGTATACAGAAGATCTCCATAGTTCAACACAGACATAAAAGTTGCAGAGATAAGCCACTTTTCAGCAGTATATAAAAACACAACTTATTTTGAAAATAAAAGCAAGGCTTTAAGTTTCGCTTTTTCACAAGACTTTCCAATTCACCACTTGCGCTTGTCGATGTTGGATGCGTTTTCCCCTCCTCTCCCTCTCCGCTTTGATTTGCTGCTCTGCCTGTCTGTGAAACTGCTTCTGAGCCTCTCTCGCATACCTTCCGAACCATAATTATTCATTCATTCATTCAACCTTTATTTAAACAGAAAAGTCACATTGAGCCTTGAAGACTCATTGACAAGTGAGATCTGTTGGACAGACAATAAAAGTGGTGAAAACTGAAACATTGGGTTTGGAGACAAAAGAAAATCCCTAACACATTTTTGAACTCTGCTTGAAGGACTTGATTCGATCTGTTGGTCCCTCATCACAATTGATAACATTTCTTTGAAGAGAAGACAGGCTTTAGGTGAGCCAATTAGCCCTGTTGGCATGCACGCAGCTGGATATTTCATCGACTTTAAGACTTGATGAAATGTCCATCTCTGCTGTCATTTGTGGATATTAAGGACACATTTATAATTTGATTTATGATAACTGGTTCCTGCCTTTTGGATTCAGATGGTCGCTGGTTTATCAACAAACAAGGAAGTCGTCGACAGCAAATTTGGACCCGATCATGCTGCTTGCCTTCTGATGGCTTGGTTTGTGCCTCGAGTATCCAGACTCAAATGCTTTTGGCAGAATGGATCAGATCTCGGGGATTTTACTCAGGCATGTTCACGTAATTTGGACATTTCGGAACCCGAGTGGGCCAACACAGACTCAAGGTAGAAGTCATTAAGTTCTGCCTGTCCCCAAAACAACTGTGTGTTTATCTGAATCAGGCTCCCCCGACTGGCCTTGAAGGCCATCTTATCTGAATTGCCTGGAAAACATGTAATTTGATGCTCTGCCCCTCCTCCCTCCCATTGAGGAACTTCCAATTGATAACCAGAGGAAACAGGCTGAATAAACATTGTGTCATCCTTTCAGGACTCTTGGATTCCCCTTGGGGGGTCCTTGGTCATTCCCCGACATCATTCGAGAATGTTTACGGATCTCACCGGAGAGAACTGGCTGATTATTCCCTCCTTATCAGAACTCTTAGTGTCCTTGAGTGCATCCTTGAGCATTGCTCTCGTCACCCCCTCTGCAGAATGTCTACGTTACTGTGCTTGTTTGTGCGAGGTGTTTTTTTTTTTTTTTAAGTTTTTTTTTCTCAGGCAAAAAGAAAGAGTTTAATAGGAATTTTTTTTGTCTCCAATTCCTAATGTGTCCAGTTTCACAACTTTTTGTCTGTCTAAACAGAGCTCACTTGTAAATGAGTCTTCTAGGCTCATTGAGATTTATCTGGCTAAATAAAGGTTGAATGAATTCCACATGGGGTTTGAAAGTGAGAGAATCATCAATCAAAATGCCCAAATATGTATATGTGTGAACCAACTCTATTTCATTTTCATTGCAAGAGAACACAGTGGGGATCTTTTGTGGTCCTATGGATCTGGAAAATACATCAATTTAGTTTTATCTGTATTAAGGACAAGTTTTAAATTTAATAAGGTGCACTGGATAGCAGCAAAGGCTTTTTTTTTATAATAATTCAATAATCTAAGTAGGAGAGGATCCAGTGCCATACATAACTGTTGTCTGCATAAAAATGCAAACTAGCATCAGACACATTCTGTCCCAGTTTGTCTATACAGTATACATTATGAATAGAAGAGGACCTACTATAGAACCCTGTAGTACCCCTTTATGAACGGTTACAACTTCAGAACATAAATTATCGTATTTAATACATCATGTCCTATTCCTGAGACAATTTGTGAACCAAGCAACAGCTTGCTCCAAAAAACCATGTCCCACAACCTGGCTATCAGAATTTCATGGTTTACAGTATCAAATGCTTTTGACAAGTAGACAGAGAGTCTTCTCCCTTCTCTCACATGAAGTGCAATATGCATCAATTAAGTTCAAATTTCCTTGCATTTAAACTACATTAGAATTGCCGACAACACAAACTTTGTTCTATAATATGGTTTACAAAGCTACAGTAGGTCACATGGAGATTACCTGGCATTTCACCATCCCTGTCTGCCTCCACTGCAGGCTCAATTAACATCTCAAGTGATTATCTATTTGTTTATTAACCTCCAAATCTTCTAAGTATGTCATTTGAAAATTGAGCATCCTGGATTTTCTGCACCACCAACAAAGACAACTTGTATACTGACAGAGGAGGTGCTGACCTGTTTTTATGACTATCGACAGAAAAATACAAGTTAGAAGCGATTGCATCAGCGCATCTGACAAGCTGATGCTTCTCTGAAATGTTGCATACAATTTTCCTCCCCTATAAAGTCTGCACAAAGCCTAAAGGTACACAGGGTTTTCACAATAAGTGGTTTTACAACTGTGCAATGATGGGAATACAGTGAGCTTAGATGTTCTGCAGAACCATTTAGACCAAGACCATGCTGTGTGGCTGGGGGAATGACTCTTCACCCTTAATACATAATCAGTGAGTTACAGGCAGCACTTGTATGTGAAGAACTGAGCAACACGTTTTCTCCATCAAAATCCTGAAGCTCAAAGAACACAAAATGTTGAATTTATTATTATTTATGTTATTATTGTCTGTCCTACTTTTTTTCCTGCTTAAACTATACGGCTTATAAAGCTGCTTCTCAGATGAAGCAATACTGTGACATGAGTCGTGCTTTTGAACGAAATCAGACGTGCATAACACGTGGTTCCTGCTAAAATAAGCTCTGATCAAATTTCCTAAGGATTTTGGGAGAATTTATCTTGGCAAGCAGGATGCCAAACAAGCAAACACAAGAAGGTGGACAAATTGAGCGAATACTGTTGAAGAGTTTGTCTCCAAATGGAGGACATGCAGCGTTAGAGCTGCATGGCAGGACCGATGTGGAGTAGGGACACCTAATTAATTTGGACAGAATATGTTCTCATGCTGCCTTGGCTTGGACAGACAACCAGCATAACACATTCCAAGTGATTCAGCAAATGATGCTCTCTAGTGCAGGAATAAATTCTTATTTTTTTGCATTCTTAGCTGTGGTCAGCAGTGATAAAATGCCACGCCTCACTGGACAAAAAGCAACATCTACATCTGAATAACTCCATGATGCCCACCTTGAAAACCAGCAGGCAATTTATTTTTAGGAGAAGCAGAGAGAAAGAGGGGGAGGAGGTAGAGTGAAACTGAGATGGAGCAAGGAAAGAAATATGAAGAGAAAGGGAAGGATTAGAAATTAAAGGAGAAATAAGAAGGAACGCTCGTTATCACGTGGAGGTGTGCTCAGTCAGGGCATGCATACATTGAATTCACTGGCTGCTTTTTTAAAAAAGCTATTTGAGCAGTCAGATCAAAGATGGGCTTTACAACCTGCATTTCTCATTTGAATGGAGTTGAAGAGACCTGCACACTGATTGGCTAAAAGCTCCATCATCTGTGCACAAACTGAACTCATCCACTGCCCCCCCCCCCCTCCCCTTTGGGCACCTCCCCGGTACAAACAATCTGAAAGCTTAGACAGAAAACAGCAGTGATTCGAATCTGAGCACCCCCCACCCCCAACCCTTTCCCACCTGCATGGACGGTGAAGCAGGTGCTATTTATAACCCTCAGACATAAGGTGAACAAGGTGGATCGACACAGATGGCACTTCTAATGTTGCGCAACAGGTCTTACCCTTTGTTCCGACGATGCGCAGGTAGAAGGGGGGAACAAATCGCGCGATCCTATTGGCTAATTGAGTTGCATTAATTGACACCAAAGTTGATAAAGCGTTGAAATGCACAATGTGGTTTTCGTGCGCGCGGCTGATAAATCGGATCCCACCCCCACTCTTCCCCGTGCATGATTTTTTTGGCACGTGAAATAAATAAATAAATAAAATAAAAAATAATGAAGCACCTACCGGGAATGGCCATGTTGGTGAGCGGGACCGCGTGCATGCTCTGCGGTAAACTTGCCATCCAGTCCGCGAAGCGCTGGTCGCTTCTCCAGTGACACGAAGCCATGCTGCCGCTGTGTCGCACGACGGACCGGTGCCTGCGCCAAGCCCGGAGCGCGCGCTCTCTGTCACAGTATCCACACACACACACATACACATACACACACACAATCAGCCTCTCCCTCTCTCTCGCACACACCGCATCCCCTCCGAGCAGCAGCAGAACATCACAATCAGGAAAATGTGGTTAATCGGATCCAAATATGGCAACACTGGTGGAGAGAGCTCCTGCACGAGATCGAGCCTTAACACAATAAACTGGTGCACGTTTTTATTTGTGCACCCAACTCTGAAAAGCAGCAACACACACACACACACACACACACACACACACTCAAACACACAAGAATGAGCTTTTGAGGATTATTCCACTACAGACACATCCGTTCACGGCTCATTGAAGCAATGCTTCATTTATCATAAAAAAGCAATTCAGTTAAAGTCTCTTTCCATGAACAAAAAATGTGAAAATAAATCTTTTTTTTTTTCCCCATAAAATTACGCCAAAATAGTCTGAAACCTACGGGGTTGTAGCTGCCACTGCATATATTGCTATCCCTGTTGCCACCATATTTGTCAGTTATTATAGTTTTGCAGCTTTACAGTGTTTAAAGTCAAAGACATTGCTACAATACTTCATCTTAACTCACTGATTTAGAATAGCCAACTGTTGTACAAAGTTATTTAACTATGTATAAGCATCACAGAAATCTGGAAATGTTAAAGAAGCTTAGACCTGAACTCTTGCACATGCCAGGTTGTCCACTTATGTGGATGCCAGATCCTAGGAGGTTAAAAATCAAAATAAATTGACAATTACATTGTACTAACCGGTGTACATTGGCTTTCTAAGCACACCCACTACAAAAATGTAGACATGTTAAAGGTAAACAATGCATGACCATCTCCAAGAAGATTCATGATTAGTTTTGATTAATATTACAAAATAAAAAAGTTCATACTGGACTGTATTCAACCTCCCATTGTGCAAGAGTATCAACAGATTTGTTCAGATCAGTATTCATTTCTCTAAACTCTGTTAGTCTAATTGAGAAACTGGAGCGCTATATTGAATTCATAGTAGGTTTGTAGATCGCGTTTGTAGAAAAATAAGAATCTAACATGCAATTTCAACCACTCCATTTCTGTTCAGTTGCAACAAAATACAAAGATAAACGTGCCTGATCTTTAATGTTAGCTACTGTAACATGAGTCATTGTTTGTTTTATTTTCCTTTTAGCTGCTCTTCTTCATGATCGCCAGGGAACTAAGTCGCACGAAGACTTGGCAATTATTTTTATGCCGGATGCCCTTCATGACGCAACCACAGACCACCCAGCTACCACAGCCCTCTGTGTAGAGAGCTGCCTTCTAGGGTGCAGGGGGGAGCAGATGATGGGGGTTAAGGGCCTTGCTCAAGGGCCCAGGGTGGGGCAAATGAGGGTGGAGGCAGGTGTGGGCGTTCCACCTATCCCACCTACATTTTGATGTTGTCATTCAATCTTTATTTATACAGGTTAATCCCATTGAGCCTTGAGGACTCATTTACAAGAGACCTTGTTGGTACTGGGAGTTGAACTAGCAATCTTCCAATTACAGGCCCACCTTCTCTAACCTCACCATTTTCCAGCTACTGTAAAATGAGTAATTCTGGAAAATAGGGTCCGAAATAGTTTGAAGACCGAGATGTTAGGAAAAAAAAAAAAAAAAACTGCATCTTTTTTAGATGCAGCGTGTGAACTCCTTAAAGCAAAAACCAAGGCGACCTGTGACCTTTTTGTTTTTGTCCTTTGTCCATTCAGTAGTGTTTGGAGAATTTTGATGGCAGGTGTTTGTTCCCGTCACCACCACTCTGCAGAAACTGCCAAGTCCTCTGACTGCCATGTTCACAAACAAATATGAGGCCTGTCAAATGCACATAACTTGGTTACGTTTCATTCCTAGAAGGAAAACTGTAGTATAAACATTCACCATTTTATTATTTGAGCGGTGTGTCTGCACCCCACCCCAAGCCTTCATCTAAATATTTGTTTAACACTAACCAGCTATTTTGCATATTTGATTTACATAAACTTGCAAAACCAAATTTAAATCATTTACCGGTACTTTAAACATTTAAAGGTGATTCAATTCATTTCTACAGCTCAAAAACATTTTTCCCAGGTATATTCTACCATGGTTCTTAAATTTCTTCTTCTCCATCTATGAGAAATAGGTTAAAAAACATAGGCTCATAGGGCAACACTTGAGTTTGACTCATAAAGAAATGTCCTGGATTAACATCAACAGCCAGTGGCAAAGGCCCCCTGCCACTTTCTTCTATTTTGCTGCTTGATGATCCAACCCAGTTGATCCTCTTGAACCCTAAAAGCCCACTGGCTCAATTCTTCAGTTATGTAACGACCCCCAGGTAATACCTCTCTAGTCAAGTGGAGAAATTGAATCAAGACTGTCAATGTAAGCCAAAACAACTGTATATAGAACACTCTAACCTGTATTAGTCATCTGAGCAGTTATTTGATGTTGGTCAATGTAGACTGAAGTGGTGAAATGGTTTGAACCTACAACTCGAGGTTTTCTTACTCAACAAACAGGATTTAGCCAAAAGACTCGATAAGTTTGCAACGTTTTGATCTGCACACCAGGTTTATTGAAATTTATGTACAAATGAACAAAAACAAATGTAACAATTTTTAAGGCCCATTGTTTGTTTGAATAATACGAGTTACTGAAAAAAATGTTGAACTTATTGCAGATGTGATTCTTCCAAATGCTTCAGTCAAACCCATCGTCCTTAGTTCCCAAATGGGAACAAGAAATGTATAATTCAGTACACGCATAATGTAAAAATGCCTTTGTTCATTGATGCAAAACAAGTTGAAAACGATGCACACAAACTACTTTCATTGAGATACAATCACTTGAACATCATCACTGTTCATTAAATGAATTACACTTTTAACTGCATCCTTCTACATTTTACAGTAATTGATTCCATTTTATTGCATTAATTTTATTATGTTCAAAAACTTGCATTTTCCATTTTTAAGAGCTTGTACAGAGTTATAGTTTGTAATCTACAAATGGACAAATTGGCAACAGCTGCCAACAGGAGAGCAAAATTGAATTACTTAATCGTGTCATTTTCAGGCAACGCGATAAGAACAATGCATGTTGGCTTCAAGTTATTCAGCTGTCGAGTAAATCTTTTTGACATCTGCCTGCTGATTACCGAAGAAATGAATTCCCCTGACCTGAAATATGCTTAACTTTGCTTAGCACAAATGAGAAGTGTCGCAAACCAAAGCACACCTTCAAAGACAGCCACTGGAACCTTTAAATTTGCTGCATGGGCCTCAAGTTGGGATCAAATAGCAGGCGTTGGGGTTCCAGATTGACCGGCGATTGGCGACGACCCTTGTTGCAGAGCGACCACTCCGGATTGATGAGGCCCCAA
>JAVCKU010000002.1:7787908-7803380 GCA_032273985.1 Hypsolebias coamazonicus
GAGAGGAGTCAACAAGGGACAGGATGGCCCCCAGAAACCATCTTGGCTTCAGCAGAATGGTTGGTCCACTTAAGTGGTTTACTGCTTGGTGGGGAAACAGTTTGCTGGAACTCCTGACTGATGATGCCCTCCGGATGGAGGTTGAAACATTTCTATAAAAAATAAACTGTCCAGATGACCTGACTGAGAATTATTGGACCTGGTAAGGATAGTTTGGTTGCACAAAAAGTTCAAGTTGATGTATGAAACTTGTCAAACATCCAGTCCAACTTTATTTGTAAAGCATTTTAAAACTCCTCTGAGGACCAAAGTGCTATACAGTGTGGACAATGAAACTGCTCGTGCAGAACAATAAATGACTAAAACACAAGTAAATTAAAACCAAGTATCAGATCAAGCAACAACTAAAACTATAAAAAGTAAAATAAAAAAAAAAATACCTCTACACATTGGAGCTACGGTAGCTCAGAGGTCAGTGCTGTTGTTTTATAATCCTGTGGCTGCCAGTTTGAGCCCAGGTTGCATCCAAAAGGGCATCTGCCATAAAACAGCTGCTAAAACTCCCATGTGAGTTTGCTCCCTGTAGCAATTCCTGCAGAGGGGAGCAGCCACAAGAAAACTAACAACAACACAGTCTTTGCAAAGTGTTAAAGTCAGAGAAAAGTGGTGTTTTTTAAGAAGACGTTTAAAAACAAAGAGGCCAGTCTTCATGCCAGCCCATTCATGGTTTAGTGCTGGGGGACTTTCTAGGCTTGCCTATCTGTTTTAGGAGTCAGTTTGACTACGTTCACATTATGTCAGTTCAAGGGGGTGGAGAAAAAGATGCACTGCACTGAGGAAAATGATTTTGTTTAACCTTGGCTAGTCCAGGAGAAAACAAAAATTTAGACATGTTGTCGATTTCCCCCTGGGATTAATAAAGTATTCTGATTTAACCATGTCTTAGTTCATTCAACACCATATGTTAGTTTTCTCTGAATAGACAAATGCATCCTAAATTCACACACCACATCTGTGTTTTGTTTTTTGTGACTGCATCAATTCAGATGTTTTACTGAAAGGGATCCACAAATGTTAAAACCTAGTTTGTTTTCTTAAGTGTTGGTTTCAGCTTTAGCTGGGGCCACAGCTTCCTAGTAGCTAATACATCTGTAGGATCCATGATTCTTGACATCTATTGTTTTAACAGTTTCTTAAATGCTGTATGTGCGTCCATGTTTGTCTGTTTGTGATCTAGGTGATTCTTGACATCACTTTTTATGAGGAGAATAAACTGGTTGACCAGGAGTTCCCTGAGGACTGTTCACCGTTTAAAATTCAACAGCTGCTGCAAGACCTAACTGAGCCAGAAGTTTTGGTGGCAAGACTTGCACCGGGACAAGAGGTGTGCTTAGATACAGTACATGATGCACTGTTTAAGGAGGAAACGTTTAGTAGTTCAATATAAGATTTTTGTATTGTTTTTTGTCTTGCTGATTTTTATAATAATAATCTTTTCTACTTTCTGAAATTGCTTCTTGCGGCACAGCAGGATATGCAGTTTAATGACAAGTTATCACTGCAACAGCATGAATAATGGTTGTTGTTTTTTTGTTGTTGTTTGTTTTGTTTTTTGATAGGTGCAGTCTGTGTTGGGCACAGAGCTGTTAGAATGCCTCTACTGGAGACGTGGAGCTCTGCTGTATATGTACTGCCACACTCTTCATCAACGAAAACAGTGGATCAAGAAAAACAAGGACACATTCCTGAAGGTACCACACTGCAGTGATCTAAGTTAAATTTGCTTTACTAATGACGTCAAAGTTAGTTAGTTAAAGAAAATAGTTTTATTTCTAACAAGGTTAAGTCAGGTCCTCTGGATGGATTCCTCATCTTCCTGAGGACCTGACTCAACCTTGCTATATTTATCTACCTGGATTATTGAGAGTGCATCATCATGTTCCTGGTTATTCTTTGACTTTTACTGATTGGAGGCTTAATGCTCATTTTGACCCAGTGTATTCAGGAAGGCGTTCGCTATCTGATGCGGATGCTGCAAGTGAGAAACTCTGTGAAGTTCAGTGACGGAGTGGTGCTCCATGACAGCGCTACAGCCAGCATGTTATCTGAAGGTAAATGTGTCATCTTTAACTTTTGACAAAAACAAATCAAAGTGCCTTTATGTTATGCTGCTTATCACCTGCTTTTTTAAAAGGCATCTTCTCAGACACCCACCTGCTGACGATGATGTACATCGGGGAAATGTGTTTCTGGGCAGTCAAATACGAAGACTGCAGTGCTGAAACTGCAGACCCCAAAGAAGACAGCCTCCAGTTTCGGGACATCGGTACACAGATCCTGAACAAATATGTTTGTGCTTGTGAGGGCCCTCTGCAGGGCCAGGGCTGGAACACAGAAAATGCCAAGGAAATCCTGAGTATTTTACAATAAATGTTTTTTTTTTCCCCTCTGTTGAAGATGCCTCTCAGACACAGATTTAAGTTCAGTATTAAACATGTCGATGTCCAGTTTAAATGGAGCCCTTTAAAGGGATGTAAAAATGTTAAGGAGAGTTGCAGGCAGCAGGTGGATGTGAAGAAAGTTGTTTTTTGGTGAGCATATACAGTACAGGCTACAAAATCCTATGCCAAAAGGCCCCAGACAAAACATAAATGAAGAAGTTAGAACGGGAATAAAAATGTAGATGTTAAAGGTAAAAGAAAGGCTACTCGGTAATATATCCTATTCTGCTGAAAAAGCAGTTATCATTCTGATTCCAGACTGTTGCCTGGGGCACTTGTTTTGCTCTAAGAATGTGTTATAATAACATTAATATTATTAAAAGCATATTATTTTTAAGAAAATGACCATCTTTAAATTTTAAGATTGTTAGAAGTTTAAAGTTAATCTAGCAGGATGTCAGTTATTGCACAGTAACATTTATTTATTATTTTGATGCCATTTTTACATTTTAAAATATAACAGGGTGACGTGTTTACAGTCTAAACAGAAAGGCAAAGAAAAGTGTTGAAAAGTGATGGTTTTAAGTGTTTTCCGTTTATTTTTCTTATACTCCACTTGAATAATAGTAGTGTAACAACTGAGAAACATTGTTTTGAGAAAAATAAATGTTTTTTTATGTCTTTGTTGACAATAAACACGCATTGTTTCAAGTAAAAGTTTTTATTTTTTTTATCTTATTGAGGTCGGTGTTTAAAGGTCCGACTCATTTTCATTACTGAACTACATTACCCAGAATACCTCCAAACTGCCACTGATGAGGAAGTTGCGAAAGGTCAGGAAACGTCAAAGTTGTTTCTCACACGGTGGTATTGTGGATTCGTTTCGTCGCTGAACAGCTTTCTCAGTGATGTCTGAGAGGATCCATCAGCTGGAGTCTGTGGTGATCCGCAGCCTCAGACGCTTCAGAGATCGATGGTTTACACAGGAAGTTTCCGGAAGTGATTTGATGCCAGTTGGAGAGACAGAAGATGGACCACCACCGGGATATTTGGACACTTTACCGGTAGAGCAAGTGCAAATTAACCTTGGTTGTTTCAGAAAGTTGTTTAATTGGCTCTGAAAAAATACTGTGTACCGGGGTACTCTTGTTAGTGCAATAATAACGACTATGACATCGAATTTCACATTAAAAGTTTTTTTTCATACAATCAGGTGTTGCACCTGTCAGCATATTTTGTTAGATGAAATACTTTGGCCTTTGTTGAGGAGGGATCCAGTAAAAAAAAAAAAAAACTAACCCGTTAAGAAAACTGCACTTTATTTTCATTCACAGGTTATTCTTGAGTCCTCATTTACAATACCTGTTTTAGACAGATAATTTATGAATTGGGATATCTTTTATTTTATGCATTGTGATTTATAAGAACTGTTTGGAAAATATATATTTTTAAAGAAATTCAGGATTTGATGCCAGCAACGCACAAGAAAAGTTGAGAGAAACGTGTGTAAAGCACTCCTTCGTTTTACATCCACTTGTACCTGAATATACTGCAGTTGTTTGGGAGGAAAAAAATCTGTTTTTTAAGTTTATTGTCTAAATCTTCTGAACGACAGATAAAATATTTTATTTTGCTGAAGCCCCATATCTGTCATCTTATAGATTTGACATCAAGGTTCTGCTCAATCATCCAGGTTAAAACAAACAAACAAAAAAAAATCCAGCAATGTTCAGTCAGGTCATCTAGACAGGTGACCTGACTTATGATTTATAGATTTGACATTTTCAGTTGAAATAACCTGAGAAATCATGGGAAAAGATGTTTACAAAAATCTGATAGGCATATAGCTCATTAAAAAAAATAATAATTACAGTAGCTAATTGTTCTAGAAATTAATTTGCAACTAACTTTCACAGTTAAATTGGGCTTTTAACATCTTTCCAGTAATGAAACCTTTCGATGTATATTGTTTTTTTTTTTTGTTTGTTTTTTTTTTACAATTTTTTGTACTGTATTTAAATTATAAAATAATAGTTTTAATTTTTAGAAAATGTGAAACCACACATTTTGCAGTGTCCCCTACGTCACATTACAGGTATGTTGGTGAATGGTACTCAGTGATTGATGTGTTAGGGATTTCTGCTGTAGCTCTGATGTGGTCGGGTTTGTTTTGTTGTTGTTGTTTTTTGATAAGTGCAATTCTTGAAAATGTCATCAGGAAGCATGTCTGCAGATTATTGCTCTTTGAAGAAAAAAAGACAAATCTTTAGAAAAAGCATAATTTCGTAACCTCAATTCCAACCTTTCTAGCTGTTCAGATAAAGAACTTTCAGTGAAGGACCTACCTCTGTCTTTAACTATGATAAAAACTAATAAACATATTCCTCCTCTTGTAGGTGGACCTACAATTCCTGATCATGACATTTCTCTCTCCTGTGGATATCTGCAAACTGGGGGCCACCAGTCAGTACTGGAGGGCTATGGTGAGAGATCCATTATTGTGGAGGTACTTCCTTTTGCGGGACATGCCAAATTGGTCCTCCATTGATGATCTGAGCATGCCCAACCTGGAGCTGCTGGATGCTCCACTAGTCAGTGAAGATGAGAGCTTGGATGATAGAGAAGAAGAGAAAGAGAAAGAATTGAAGTTGGACTACATGTCAGAGTGAGCTCCCTCCCTTAAAGTCAGTTGGCAACGAAACACTACAAAGGTTTCTGAATCCGTGTTTTGCATCCGCAGGTACTTAAAAGGTTGCCCATCCTGCCGACAGCAGTGGTTACCTTCACGGCCAGCCTACGAGCTTGTGACCTCGTTTCTTCAGTATCTGGTCCCCTCTTCTGAGCCTCGTTACGCCATGTTTGGTCCTGGGATAGAGCAGTTAGACGTCTCTTTAGTCACAAGGCTCATGCATGCTCCAGACCTGCTGCTTGTGTCCAGCACTCCAAACCGACAGATAAATGGTGTGGTAACACAAATTCACTTTGTTATTAACATTATAAGTATCATAGCAAAGTGTAAAGTCTGCAGAACTCTTTAGGAGTGGGACTTTTGTGGGCAAGTGTTCAAACAGGAGCAATAGATTACATATTTTATCACATCATGATGATCAGAGTTCATTAAAAGAAAAAAAATCTTCTTCTAGGTGTAGTTATCCACCACTTGGTGGCAGTATTGATCTTGCTTACTGGTTACTGCAAACCAGGATCCTCAAAAATAAACTAAATCTGGCACTTTTTCTTTAGGCATTGGGTCAGGAATCAGTTACATGTTCAACAACCAACACAAATTTAACATCCTGACTCTGTACTCAACAAACAGGTACGCATTTTGTTTTCCTCACCACACAAGTTACAATTATTTATAACCATTTCTATTTTGCGTATTAGTATGGGAACAGTTTGAGCTGTTAAAGTTGTGCGTTTGCGTCTGCAGGGCGGAGAGAGAACGAGCCAGGCTGGAGCAGCAGAGCATCAGTAATAAGCTCTTCATCTCGGATGGAGCCGATGACTCCGGCTGCCCCGTGTACATCCCTGCTCCTCAGGTGCAGCAGGTGTGCCAAGTGGTGGATGGCTTCATTTATGTAGCTAACGCAGAGCCTGGTAAAGGTGAGAGAACAAGTCTTT
Source organism: Hypsolebias coamazonicus (assembly GCA_032273985.1). Classification (NCBI taxonomy): domain Eukaryota; kingdom Metazoa; phylum Chordata; class Actinopteri; order Cyprinodontiformes; family Rivulidae; genus Hypsolebias; species Hypsolebias coamazonicus. The sequence goes on from JAVCKU010000002.1 coordinate 7,793,974, forward strand.
ATTTCTTTGCAGCTCCCATTTTTTGACTAACATTTAACATTGAAGATGTTCATGGAAACTTTGTTTAGCAGGGGATGGGAAATCTGAGGTGGCCCAGATAAGAGCTGTGCTGAACTGTGTCCAGGAATCCACATCAAAACCTCTTCTGGTGCTCTCCTGCATCTCCAGAGAACAAGTAGAAGGAATTAGTGAGGCCAGATGTCGAACTCCGTGTGTTTATATGGCAAACAGACTGGGCCTCCCCCAGCTGTCCAATCGCTGGATGGTAACTGTTGAATCTTGAACCGTCCGAGAGCCTTCTGCATCTATTTACTGTCAGTTTGTGATTTTTTTCAACCTGTGTTTCTTTCTGTTTGTAATCAGGTGCAGGACACAGTGGCAGAATCGTTGTCTGGCTTTCTGGAGGGAATTGCCTGGCTGCTCAGATGTTCTGGTGTCAAACTTTACGGACGATAGCTTCCTAACTCCTGACTCCTGCTGCGATCATAATAGTTTACCCATGTTTCATCCTGACACCAATACACACTATAATATTTGTGCTACAGCATGTATGCACTATATTAAACCTGAAGCTCTCTTTGCACTACAGCAATGCTAAAATGTTTAATGAACTGGACTAAAGCAGCATAATAAAACATTATTCAAATGGAAGACCTAACAGACCATGGATGTGTTTACAGAAAGGATGAAGGATGGTCTGAAGATAATTAAAAAAATACTGTTTTTAGCTTTACTTTGTAAAGAGCAACAGGGCAAAAAGTGCTTAAAGCTGTACTTACTATATTTTTTTTTACATCTAGGCAAACAAAAGGCAGGAAAACTTAACCAAAGAGTCAAACTGGTGCAGAAATAGCAAAGCATCTGTTTGTGAAATCTTTCATCTGTTCCCATTTATTTCTGCCTTAAATAAGTGTTGGTATGTTGAAATACTCCCTAATCAGCTGATTGATTTATTTGTAATTAGATGGAGATTACAGTTTTTATATGGGCCTTTTTTCTTTTTTTTTACTGAATATGGTTGGTTTTTACTGAATATGGTTGGTTGGTTGCTGTTTCTGTTTTTGACCTCTGACCTCCACATTTGACTGTCAGGTCAGGAGTGTTTGTCATGTGGAAATTTGGGGAAAAATAATACAATCTGCAGATCAAATATATGCATTCAGCTAGTTCAATGGAGAAAAATAAATTGTGATTTTTTTATTATTATTATTTTTGTATGCCTTATGGAGCGCTGAAGACTTTAAAGACTTTTTTTAAGGCTCTTTTTGTAAAAGCTACAAAACGTTTTGTAAATCTAAGAAATTATTTGCTCTTATTGTTTAGTTTTAGCTATTTTTGTCTTCCATTTTTCCTTATTTCAGTATTGTTATGGATATCAGAACTGTAATGTAAAGTTTATTATACTTTAGTCAGTCCACATAACATGAAGGCTTTTTTGTTTGTTTTTTGGGTCCCCAGGAGAGATTAGTATTATTTATGATTTATTATGTGGAAACAGTACCATAATTAAAATACTTCTGTAACTTCTTGTATTTGTTGTTGGTGTTGTTCTTTTGGTTATTTAGTTTTATTTTAATGTAAGAATTTGACCTTTACTTTTTAAAATGTCAAACACTGAAATCTTGAAATAAAAAAAAGTTGATTAAATTTTCATTGTTTTTCATACAATAATATTGTATAAAACATTACATACATACATACATGTGAACTTGCATAATTATGCACCCTTAAAAATATTTTTATCATTCTTATTGCATAAATATATATATTTTTTTCTTTCGGCTGCTCCCTTTGTCAGGGGTCGCCACAGCAAACAAAAATCGCATGAAAATTTGGCAATTGTTTTTACGCCGGATGTCCTTCCTGATGCAACCATAGACCACTGAGCTACCACAGCCCTCTGGTGGAGCAGAGAGCTTCTGGGGGTGCCCAGAGGAGCAGATGGTGGGCGTTAAGGGCCTTGCTCAGGGCCCAGGGTGGGACAAATGAGGGTGGGAGGAGGTGTAGGCGCTTCACCTATCCCACCCACATTTTTGATGTCGGTACCGGGAGTTGAACTGGCGCTCTTCCGATCATAGGCCCACCTTCTCTAACCACTGCGCCACCACTCCAGTTATTGCATAAACATAAATTAATTTGCACAACTTAAGCACTATTCCAACACAACTGCAGCACTTAAATTTTCCGCTCCTCTCCACGTTTTAATGAGGTGCTTTGTTTTAAAATTGACCACTTGTTAGATCTACAGGGCCCTAAATGGTGTTCGGTCAATTTAATGGCAACAATAGGATCATTTCTACTGCATGCGAAGTATGACAAGATAATACGCTTCGCTGATGCGCTTTTATTCTGGTCCCCTAGGAAACCACAAAATCATCTGCAAATGTACGACCTGGTTCCGACCATCCCTTCCATCAAGTTCTGTTTCTGCACGTACGGTTTTAAAATAAGGACATGATTGGCATCATTTGGGAGCATTAAGCTAAGTTGAACTGTGGTGAAGCGAAGATCGTTTTTTTCTCTTTATGTTTTTGTGTGTTCAGGTAATTTTTATTTTTAGGGAAATGATGGAAAAGTAAACTGTTTAGTGTTTGCATCTGGATGTGATTTGTGTGTCTCTAAGTGAGGCAGGGGGACTCTGACTTCTATCTGTTCTGTGTAAACAGGATGTCTCGTCTTTGGTCCTCACAGCGGTCACCACAGTATGTCTCTCCGCCAATACGTAGGTGTGTGCGTGAGCGAACGGTTTACACAGACTGCACGACTGACAATTAGCGTGGACCACATCAAAAACAGCAGTGACCCTTTTATTTTAAGACAGGAAGAGGAAAAACACTTATTTAATTTAAATGTTGTGATCCAGATCTTGACTGATACTATGAACATGTAGTTTTGTTACTATAATTTAGATTATTAAATAATAAGTCTTGTTACGAAATGCGTCCATGGAAATATTTAGTATTTTTTGTGTGTTTTTACAGCCAGGATGTGTTAAATCCTCTGCTTGTTCTTACTTGGATATTTCAAGGTCTGTTTACTTAGCTTCTAGGCTGTGAACTGTGTGCACGTCCTCACATGGTGGCTGGAGTTTGGTGGGGGAGGTGCTCAGGCCCTGCTTTGGACGGGTGAACGAGTGCCTGACTTCCAGCTGCCTCTTGTCTTCCACAGTCACAGGGACCCACTGGGATCTGATCCCATGGAGAAGAGCCCCCAATCCACTGACCCAAGACAGCTCACAGATGTATTGGATGTGCTGCATTAGGAGTGCAGTCAAAGTGTGAGGAACACATGGAAAATAATAATTTATTGAAACATAAATAAGCTCAATTTGGGTTAAATTGTATGTAAAACGTAAAAAAGTTTTTGAATGTAAAGTCAGCTGAGCGAAAACAAAATAATTTAGTTTTTTTTATTGGTCCTAGATCTATGAATTCTGCTTTTAAGTTAGCATTAGCCATGTTCAAAGAGAGTATGGCATGCTTTGATCAACTATGACATGATGACCTTTGACCCCATGTTCATCTAGAACACATTTTTCTTCCTTAAAAAAATAAATAGTGCACTCTGGGAATCACATGTGTCTTACTGTACATTTTGCCACCCACACATTTTTTTGCAAACTGATACATTCCCACATGTCAGCAGTCCTATATCATGGGGTCAGAAGAGGGAGAATCTGATTTTAAGCAGCACAAGACCTACAAGGAGTGGGATTGTTTCACCCGTTTTTCGAATGACGGACAGAAAAATCTTTCAATAAGGTCCCAGTGAGACTGTTCAGGACAGCCCATTCTTTACACATTAGTCATTGTTGGTTTGGTGGCAAAAGTGGGGCCTATTTAAATTTTAGATTGGTGATCTCTTTAATTTTGGGCATGCAAAATATCTGCACTGCTAAAAATGCGATATTACACACCAAAAGGAGTTATTGTCTCCAGCAAAAGATATTATCATTCAACAGCCTGAAAGCATGAGGTGGATTAAACCCATTGGTTTCTGAACTGCTGTTTTCAAGCAACAAGTTAGGAATTTAGCTGTTTTTTTTTTTTTCATCTAAAACCCATATGCAAGTGATACATCCAAGCAAGAACTCGATAAAGCCACATTAATTTGGTAGTTTGCTAAAGGAAAAAAAAGCCTTTTAGAATATTATAAATTTTGAGCACTTAATAAATGATCAATAATACCAACTTATTTAGGTTTTTATACTTTATACAGCTAATCAAACTGTCTTCTGTACAGAAATACATATTGCAAAGATCATTTTAAAATATTAAGGGATAATATGATTGATGTTATGTTCCCAGTACTACAACTGGTGGAGATAAAGCACCATCTTTGCTCTGCTAACAGGCTGCAGTTGGTGCGATATGAGCGAACACACACGTGCTTTGTTATTAATCTGATGAAACTGGCTCCAAACAGATCACAGTCCTGCTACAACTTCTGTTTTTCACACCACTGCCTCTGCGCTCCACACCTTCTTCATTCATGCTCTCCTTCTTTCATTAGAATTAAACTACTGATTTGTATTCTGCAGTAACAACCAAGATTAAAGTAGGTTTAAAAAAAACAAAACATCATTTGCATGATGCATTCACTGATTAAACGAAGCGTTCCTCTTAATTGTGTTGTTTTGCACATGGTGGGGCTCTCATGCTGATACTCTGTGGATCATGAAAATCTTACCAATTCGCTTCAATTTCCTCCCCACTTCATTGTGACTGTCCCACCGACCTCCTGCTGACACGTATAAAGCAGGTTAGGAACCTGTGATATTGGATTAGGGTACAGACGTATAGCGAATTATTTGTGAATCACATTGAACCTGTCAGCAGTTTGGTAATAAAGAGGATATGGAACATGAAGGACTCATGTCCATCTTATTTGTTACTTTTATATGTGTGTGTGTATGCGTAGCTTCCCTCCTTCCTTTTCACCTAATCAAATAAGGCTTGACACAGATGTAAATTGTCACACCTTGATGTAAAAACCTCACTAAACGCATTACAGGTGACTTAATGGGGTTGAGAAAAAGGCCACCCTATTGTTCCACAGAAAACAGAAGCAGACCACCGAACACAAATTACATTGCTACAGGAAATCGTGATTTGGCAGAAAATCAATGATGGGAATGTGGCTGTGGCTTGCGTTGCCTGAAGCGTCTGGGTCAAGTGGCTCAGAAGCTGAAAACCAAATCACCTTAAAAAAAAAAAAAGAACCAAATCAACCTGTTCCTCTGGTCAAACAAAGATAAATCAGGTTTATGAAAGAGCAGAACAAAAATCACAAATCCTGCCTTAAGATGCATTTTATTTGGGGATGCAAATGTGTGTGGCAATTCATAAAGATGTGTTGGTGCAAATAGAAAATGTATTAAAGATGATAAAATTACGAGATGACTTTGTTACGTCATATTGTTTTTAATGTTCTCCTTGTTGCGTTCACCCACAATATGTGTATCTTTGTACTTTAAAAGGGATATTTCAAATCTTTTGAAGTGGAATTGTGCAGAAAGGTTACGAACAGTCATCATCTTACTCGTTGCAGATAGTCCTCTAAAGGAACTTAGTTTGGAGGGGAAAAAAAGAGTTTGAACACCTAAGTTTGGATGAAGTGGTAAAGTAAGAAGTTATACAATAATGTTTTCATGAAACAACATGAAAACTTTTATATTAGAATTGTTTTAATACGGCAAAAAATATTTTCATCTTCTTGTCCCCACTCAAATGAACCATTTGCTCACCAATCTGGTCAAAATGGAAGTCCATTCCTCCAAAATAAGTTCACTGAAAACCCTTTTCACACTTTGGTTGTGTCTTGAGATTTAAAAAAAAAAAAAATGTTCCAGTAGAGCCAGTGCTAGACCCAGTACAGTGGTGTACTGCATTTGCCATCCAATACATCCAGATTCTGGTGGATCAGATCAAGTTTGACTTCTGAACTGTCACTTTCGATACCAATGCGACACCAATGGTGCACACATCTTGGGCTGAGAGGGAATGTGTGAAAAGAAGCTTCAGCAGTATAGTCCTAGTTGAATTCTGGCTCCAGTCAGCTTCAACAGGAAAACTGCTCACTTTAATTTACACCAAGGGCTGCAAGAGTGGGCACAGCTCTTGTTTCATTTACGTAAACACTAATTTAGAGACAATGACATCTTCATTTGTTTGCCAGGCTGTACCAGAAGTGCCTCAGCTGGATCTTCATTTGCAAAGTGTTGAGGCAGCAGCAGCAAAAATGCTAAATTGATGACAATGGAATGGTTTGGGGGGAAAAGCCTTCACATGAATCGCTGTGAAATCTTTGAGACTGGTTTGAAACAATAACCATGTCAAACTCATAGCCTATTAATACTATACAAAAAATTAAACTCTGTTTCATTAAATTAAAAAAAAACATTATATAAGGAGATTGATATTAATTATATTTACAACTTGTTCACTAATTATCTGAACTAACATTTCAACTAAACTTCACTTAGTTTACAACTACTGTAATTGAAATTATCCTGTGCTGCCAGAAAGCTGTATCCCAGTATCTTGCCTCAATTGTGGTTTACAATGGATTGCAAGTTCCTTCTAAATTCCTAATACCTGTGGTGACAAACAGTCCCACTTGTCACCTAAATTAAAAGCACACGTAGAAAAATATAAAGCATAGCTTATGATGTTATGCAATCTTTTGTTGGTCTCAGTTTATGTAAGCTCCAGTGGTGCTATAAAAATGAATAACAAATTGCAATATTTAAAACACAAGATAACTTTAATGGTTGCAATAAATTAAACAACAACGCTCCCACAGAAAGTGGTCCCAAGTTGAAATTCTGGAGGGGATACAGATCCAGGCCTTCGGTGAACTCACAGTTGTGTCTATGTGGGTCAGGTGCATTGTTCTCCTGTCACATTCAATCCCATAAGTCCACATGATTCAGAGAACTCCTTAACTGAGCCCCCTGCGCTCCTCAAATCACAGTTTGTCACATAACTCAATAAGAAAAAGAGCTTCAGGAGTCATTTATCGTGCACAGCTTCTTTTCATGTTCTGTGTTATAACTAATGTTGTAAAGTTTCTTTGAAAATAAGAACTACGTGATTTTACCTTTAAAAGTGCGTGGAATAAGGTAAAGAAAGTTCATGTTATTGCACACGTTGAAGGATGTTACATAACCCAAATAATTCTCTAAAATTCCTTTAACCTAAACCCTTTTCTCCTGAAGTTATAACTTATCAAATTTATGTTGTGTGAGATGGCGTGCCCTGATGTCTCACCAAATGTTTTTTTTATAAGTGCTGCAGTTGGAGGACTTGGGGGAGCCAAGCCATAACTTGTGGATCTTATAAACGAGAACGGGGGTTGGGACATAAAACTACAAGGACAGCTCTGCTTGGTGCAGACAGGCCAATTGAATTTCTTCCCCATCACATCACAAATTATGTCAACACTGCATTGGTGCCTTGGCAGGAGGAGGGAAGGTGGAGATGAAATGAAAACACATGCAGTCCCCCAATTTCTACCTTATTTTTGTTCACATATGTTCTAGGTTATTTTGCTTTCCAACTCCCTTGTTATACTTTCATCATACATGTGTACAGTGTTTGAAAAGGTTGAAATTTTGGAGATTAAAATAATCTAGAGTGAAAACATACTGCTTGCTTGCAGCATTAGAATGGTTCCATTCTTATCTGAGCGACAGGAGTTTATTGTGTTAATGTTGGTGGTAGTTTATCTGCTTCAGTGCCTCTTTCCTGCAGGGTCCCCGCAAGGCTCTATTCTTGGACCCCTTCTGTTTTCATTGTATCTGCTCCCCTTGGTGTCTATCCTGAGGAAACATGATCTTGATTTATCTGCCCTTAAAACCAACTAGTTCATGCACAATCCACCCTCTGTTAAAATGTCTTGATGACTTTAAGGCATAAATGGCGTCAAACTTTTAAAGTTTCAGCAATCAGAAAACTGAAGTCATTGTGTTTAGCTCCAGCTCTTCTGCTGTCTCTGTTCCTGTTAATCTTGACTCTCTTGAGCCGCATCTTAAGCAGTCTGTTACAAATCTCTGGATGGTTTTGGACTCTGACTTTAAGTTTAGCAAACAGATTAATGCTGGTCTCCAAAAAAGCTTATTCTAATAAAGGCAGATGGCTAAGCTTAAGTCCGTGTTGACCAGATCTGACCTTGGAAAAATAGTCCATGCATTCGTTACAACCTGGCTAAACTACTTCAGCGGGCTTTATGTTGGGGTCAATCAGGTGTCCCTTTCACGTCCAGCTTGTCCAAACTGCTGCAGCTCAGCTATTAACAGGAACTCGTAGGTGTGAGCATATTTCACCAGTTTTGTCGTCCCTTCAATGGCTCCCTGTGCATGTCAGAATTGAATTTAAAATTCTCTTGTTGACATTTAAGTGCATAAATCTCTACAATCAGATTTATGTACTTCAGCCATAAGTTCCTTCTCGAGCGCTGAGATCATCTGACCAGCTGCTTTTGGTTGAACCAAAAACCAGGCTGAAGCTCAGAGGAGATCGAGTTTTTTTCAGTCATGGACCCTAAACTCTGGAACAATCTGCCCATCAATATTAGACAGGCCCCTTCACTTCCTGCTTTTAAAGCTCTCCTAAAAACACACCTGTATTCACTGATGTTTAACATATGGTTGGATTTAGTATTTCATTGATTCTCAATGTTTTTGTGTTATGTTATTTATTGTTCTCTTCCTTTAATTTACTTCCTTGATCTTATTGCTTATTGACGACTTAGCTTCAATAGAAATATTGATTTTCTCCAAAATGATGAATGTTTGTCCTGAAAACATTGACTGAAAGACACGCTTGACAGGAAAATTATCACGTAGATAAATGCAGTTGGTGCACAAAACTTGCACATCGTTACTGTGAGTGCTGATGTTTTTAGTGTTTGTTTTGTTTTCCCCTCACGTTGAGGCTGGTCTGTCTTGAATGATGGCTCTTGGGTCAACGGGGCAAACGATTCTGAAAGATGACCATGTGGGCGAGCCCCTTGTGGTATCACATCTTTACTGGACCCCCTACATGAGTTTGTTGACGAGGCATCCACTCGGCCAAAATCTCAAATTTTGCATTCATCTGGCGGTTAACTGACCAATAGATTCAGCCTTTCAGTCATTTGTGGAGTTTAAATGTAATTGTCATGTTTTCTGTCCTGCTGGCCATAGTTCCTGTTTGTTGTTTCTCTTCTCCTGTCAAACCTGCACCTCTGCCTGCTCACCTAGCCACACCCATTCTGCTGAGTCACTGCAATCAGCCCTCATGCAGCTCACCTGTTTTTACCTGTATTTAAACCCCACAGTCACTCTACTCAGTGCCAGATTATTGAAAACCTCACAGTGAGTAAATGTCCAGCATTCATGCCATAGTCTTGTTTGTCTCCCTGGT
>JAVCKU010000002.1:7861328-7874872 GCA_032273985.1 Hypsolebias coamazonicus
GGGGTTCAAATCCACCAGCAGTCACATGCCGAAGTGTCCCTGGGCAAGACACTGAACCCCTCATTGCCTCCGATGTGCGTCTCATCGGTGTATGAATGTGATAAACCACAGAGTGCTTTATTAATGGGTAAATGAGGCACAGATTGTAGTGTAAAGCGCTTTGATTATCTTGATCAGATAGAAAGACGCTATATAAGTACAGTCCATTAACCAAAAGAACAAGGTCCTGGATACAAGTGGCCAAAATGGATGTCCTTTGCAAGGTTAGATCCTCAGCTTTAGAGCAGAGTGAGAAACTCCATCATCCAGAGGGAGCTCAGAGTAGAGCTGCTGCTCCTCCACAACGAAAGGAGTCCGTTGAGGCGGGTCAGGCATGTGATTAGGATGCCTCACAGACGCCTCCATTTAGAGGTTTTTTTGGGCACATCCCACTGGTAGGAGGCCTGCGGGGAAACCCAGAAAACTCTGGAGGGATTATGTGTCTTCGCTGGCCTGGGAACACCTCGGGTTCTCTGAGGATATATAAAAGACAATAAGAAGAATAGAAGATAAAAATAATTTTTCAGGCCTAAAAGAAAAACTAGAGGAACAGCATCTGAAGGTCATGTTCTTAGGAAGTAACAATGACATTGTTCATCCTTTGAGTTTAAGTGACTTCATACCTGAATTAATTATAAATAATTCAGTTTACTAAACAAAACCACATTACTCTAAACATGGACATACTGGGCTGAAAATAAGTGAAAGAGAAGCCATGTCCAAAGAAATGTTTCAGCCCTTCAACAAAAATAAATAAATGAATGAATAAACGAGTACTGCTAAAAACTTCTTCAAAACCAAAAGTCTGACACCTCCGAGCAAATAAAATTCAAGATTTTTCAGCTGGATAACGAGCAGAACCTAAGAATTTGTCTGAATCAGTCCATAATTTTGGAAAAATTACTTTAGAGTTGTGTTTTTGGACAGACCACAGCTGAATGTGTTTATGTTGAAATCAGGACCAATGTATGCATTAAAACAGAGCCCCCTCGTGTCATCTAGTTTTAAAGTATTAATCATGTACCAATCCGCCTGCTCCCCTGACCCCACGGTGAACCTGTGCTGTCTGCACAGCACAGGTTCGATTACCCTCCACATCCCGCCGCCTGTTCAGTGTTGGACAGCTCCTGTTGTTCACAGCTAATTTAGTCCTAATGCTGTCTTCTTATTGGCTGCATGGCGCACAGTGACCTCCTTACGCCGCTTTTGATTGGTTGATTCGCCCGCTCGTCAAAACGCTACTAAAAAGGGATTTACTTGACAACGGTCTGAGCCGGGGAGCAGCTGCAGCAGAGAGCCCAGTGTCACCGGGCATCAGAGGGGATGGATTTGGCAGCGAGGTCGGTAAACACAGTCGCAACGACACCATGAAGATAACGTTCACTCCCAAGTAAGGCTAATGACGCGTAGGACGAGTTATCGTCTGTTTTTGTAGGATTGTCAATCGGAAATCCTCACGGAGAATGGCCTTCTGCTGCGGGGGATACCGAGTGTTCATATATGTAGTACAGTATAATTAGTTAGGCAGTTAAACCATTTTAGGATTTATTTGTGCTAAATAAGGCTTTTCTTGAAAAAAAAAATCAGATAATGCTCGAATAAATTTTAATTCTACAAATACAGAAGTAATGTTTAAATCTTCTTGCTATTTAGCTAATCTCACACTATAGAGATGGGAGAGGTCATATAACAAACTAAATTACCCGAAAGTGAAGCTTGTAGTTGTTAATTTTGTTATATTGTAGTGTTGATAGAGCCACCTACAGTACAAATCAGCTGCTAGTAACACACCGGAACCAGGTGGTGTAACCATGGAAACCAAAAACTTCTTTTCCTGGTTTGAACTGACCAGGAAGTCTGCCTTTAACACCTGTTGCACTTTGAGTTTTGTTTTGCTGTGACAAACCCATCTTTTTTATTTATTTATTTATACATGAATGTACCATTACATTGTTCAAAATTTTAACTGTGACTAAATATGCATGCATTAAGTTGTTTATGTAAAACAGCAGCAAATCAGAGCAAACTTGAATTCTGAACCTTGTATGTTAGTAAATCCTAAGAAAGCACTAACTTTAGATATTTTTATTATGTCCACAAAGTGTTGGTTTAATTCAGCAGTTTGTGTTAAGCAAAAGGTAGAGGCAAAAAATAAATCTTGAAGTCAGATAACTCATATGATGAGAATCATATGAGTTATGATTAAAACGAAACATTAAAGAATCCTTTAATGCACTAAACACACACAAAAAAAATCAATTTAGCTTTTCTAGAAAGAGAAACAATTAAGCAGAAACATTGCACAGTAAATAAAAAGTGAAAATTAAACAAAACCCATTTACACTGCCCTAAAGGATGCTGAACAGTTTTCCATTCATTTTAAAGCAGAAACAAACAAACAAAAAAATCATTTTCGGTTTCTTTTTATGTCCACCTGCAGGAAATCTGTTCCTAATTTTATTCTTTTGATGATCAATCATTGCATGAAACATGCTTCATGCGATTTTCCTTTGATGCAATCCTCTTTGATGTTCGGCAGACAAAACAAAAATCCTCATACAGCCCTGTAAAGCAGGGAAAAAACAGATTTAGACACACTTTATAACAACAATAATAATAATAATAATAATAATAATAATAATAATAATAATAATACTGTAATAATAATAATTGGCTCTCTGCATTTAACCCATCCACCACCAGGTGGAGCGGTGGGCAGCTGTTGAAAGTGCCCAGGGAGCAACTGGGATGGGGTGTCCTGCTCAGACACCACAAGAGATGTGCAATGACTGAGGATCAAGCCCAGGGCCTTCGGGTCCTGAGTCGGCTGCCCTGCCCCTTCACCATCTCAGCCCCCTGATAATATCCACACTATTATGATACCGCTAACAGCTAATAGCAGAACTAATTTTTCATTAAGCGGATTGGTGTTTTCGCCAACTTTGGAAACCATTAGCAGAATTAGCTTCCGCTAAATTAGTTTTCACCAACTTTAAGTCCAATTTCTCAAGCTTGTTCCTGTCTGTTGTGGGCGTGTCTCAAAGAGATCTGGCAGGCTATTGGCTTATTATGTGTACACGTGACAAAATATGATTGGTCGACTCAGCTTCAACAGGAAAGAGTCGAAAATGTGTGACGCAGATTGGGTGACAATCATCTCAGCAGTTAGTGGTTTGCCGATAGCTTCCTCTATTTATTTATTTTTACCTGTTGAGCGGTTTAGCATTAGCAAAGCTAACTTTTTAGTTAGCAGGATATGGGTTGTGAAGCTGACTTTTTAGTTAGCAGGATATGGGTTGTGAAGCTGACTTTTTAGTTAGCTGTGCCACCACTGGTCCTATGCATCTTATGTACGGTGTCTTAGCAGCTATCTACTGTATTACTTGTACTGTGTGTTCTGTATTGCCAGGTATAAAACAAATATAGATTTGCTCTGCAGAAACGAGCATGTGGTATTTTCTTTTAACACTTATAAAAATATTTCCCAAAAGTGCATTTTTTTCCTTAACCATCGAGTTTTAAAATCTTTCAATTATTTGATTTAGCTCATTTTTGTTGACAATCATGTAAAACTTCTCTCCTGCTCACATTTTTAGAAACCATATGCAAATTAATCTTTTTGTTTTAATCAGTTCTCAGTGATTTTAGTATATAGACATTTGTGCAGAGTTTTTGTGGACTATGTTAATTTGTATGCCAGGAACAAGGGATTTAGAGGTCAGCGTCTTTTTTCTTCTCTTGAAAACGTGAAATATTTGCTGCACAGAATCAAGAGAAGCCCGTCTCTCTGTTACTAGGTTCCATAGACTTCATTGCTGTGGCCTTTTCACTGTTGAGCTTTTTATTATTTTATCAACTGAGCATCTCCATTAACACACTGGGCAGCTTTGTACAGAGAACTCTATCTGTATTGACATGAGTATGCTTGGGTTTAACTGAGGGGAGGTTGTGAGAATGAGGAAAAAAGAAAAAAATGGATAGAAACAGACACAGTTTGATGGAACAGATATAATAAAAAATAATAGTTATTACTGAGAACAAATGCCTACATACATACATCCACTTTGCAGCTGTTGATTCTTTCTTTCTCCTCGTCTTCTTAAACACAGTACATGCATTCTTGTGATCATAACAAGCAGAAAGTACAAATAATTGATCCACAGCTGCTGTGGATGGGCTCTTTAGTTTCCACTTGTTGGAGGGTGTGAAGAGGCTGCTGATGCTAGTGGTGCAATAAGCAGCAGAGCACCAAGAAAACTCTGTCCCGTCTTTAGGGACACATACACAAGTGATTGATTGTGCAGTGTGGAAGGAGAGGCTCATACTTAGCAAAGCTGATTGTGTCTGCTAATGAAGAACTGATCATCTGCAAACGCCTAGACTTGTTTTAGACAAATATTAATGTGGGGGTTGTTTTATTTGTGGTCTTTAATTTAAGTCAAGCAACAATGGTGAACCAACTCATTAATATGCAACAATATTTTTCTTCATAATAAATATTAAACTAATCATTTCTGGGTTAATTAATTCATTTACAAAGTAAAAATGGCTAAACATTTGCCAAAAAAAATGTTCATAGTTGGATTTTATGACTATGCTGTTATTTAATTATCTGTTTATCCTTACTACCAGATAACAAATAACATTGTATATTGTTCAGAATTTATGCTATGGGATAGAGATCTATATAAAGCACAGGAGTGGACACTGAATTTGTCAGTTTTTCTTGACAAATGTAGTTTTTTTTTGTGTGTGTGTGTGTGTTTTTTTTACATCATTACAGTTCTACAAATATTTAAATAGTCTTAAAAGACAAGTACATTTTGTATTTTTAGTTGCAAAAACATTGCCTAAATTAGGGTGACTTGCAACTGAAAGAGAAATAATCAATAAAAAGGTTAAAAATATGAATAAATAAGAAAGAAAGAGCAACTTTTGTATTTGTGCTGTCATCAAGAGAAGACTTTTGTTGTGACTTGAATTGAATTGAATCAATGAGTTTGCACATTCAGCAGTTCACTCATGCATTCAATGTGTTCCAATAGTCTCAATGCTTAATGCAACTCTGTGTATAACTGTAAATATGTATGTGTGCTCTTTAGACATTGTTTCTGATAATGTGTCATCTTCAGCCTACCATAAAACAAACTCATCCAGTCTTACTCACAAAGCAACCAGGTAATCTTCTTATCTAGTGGAAACAAAATACAACAGTTTCAGCAAAAATACCCATAAAACGCTAATCAGTTTGCTCTTCCTGGAATGCTCTCATTTTAAAGTTGGTTTTGTTGGAATTGCTTTCTGCAGACAGATAGTTCTTTCTCCCTGTTTTTTCATTCAACCTTTATTTAGGCAGGTTAATCCCATTGAGCCTCAAGGACTCATTTACAAGAGAGACCTGCTAAAGCAATGTCAGGCATGTTATAATGTGTAAAATTTACAAGTGTCAAAAGTTTCAAAAATAGATACAAAAATAAAACATTTTCTTGAAAGGAACTGTGCCACAAACTCTTTTCGTGCCCTCTGATTAATGATATTCAGTATTTATCCCATGTGGTTATCCTTTAGTCTTTTAATTTACACACATAAAGGCAGAACATGCTGCTTTGTGCTGGAAAATGGAGATGTCTCCAAGCTGGTCCTTTTAGGCCACATGAGATCAATGCGTAGATATTCATGGTGTGTTGGCAGGAAGGTGTTTGAAGGCTGGAAGACTGAAGGCCCCACAAAAAAGAATTGCTTTGATTCTAAGCATGGCTTTGAGGTAGATTTGTTTTTCTTGATGTAAATGGGAGTAATTTTCTCTTACTGTAACCGGCTTTCTTCCTGTTTTTCAAGTCGATTGCATAATAAGAATGTTTCTTAGATAAAAACATTAAAACTAATAGTATTATCTGTCATGATATAGTAATGAATAAGCTACCAAGAGACACGAATGAGACACGAGAGACCAAACAGCTGAGGAAAGGTAAGTGTTTACCGGTATGTACAATATGTGAAACACTGGAACATTGGAGGGATCTGCAGGAGAAGTGATAGGGCGAGGACTGTTTCTTGATATATTTATTTTCCAGAACTACGATAAGCGTTACTTGTCCCTTTTTTCTTTTACATGTTGGGGGGTAGTTTCCAGGATTCCAGGGCAATGGAGCAGACCAGTGAGACCAGGTATATGGTATATAAAGACTGAGAATGGCAGGACAAGCCTTAAGGCTGAGCGGTAAGTTGTTTGGTGATTAGAGGATGTTGTATGTACGGTAGTAGTTCCAAGAGGAGGATCCAAGGAGACTCGAGGAGAAAGGCCAAGAGATGTCTTGAGAGTTACCCAGGGAGGAAGGAACTGTACAGCAGGAGCTACTAAGAACACAAAGAAAGCAGATGTTAGAGTAATATTTGGTAAGAAAGATCTCCAGAAGGGCCAAACACAATACCAGAAATTGGACAATGTTCCAGTGGAGTCTAGTTGATCTAGGCAACCTACTGTGGGTTCCCATCAGCAGAATGGGAACAGCTGTGGTCAATTGCTTTGCCCTGCCATTCAGGAACTGCAAGAATAGTTGTGATGGGGGAAAAAAAAAAAAAACAGAATCCCCACAGTACCCCTCTCTCAACAATTGCCTCTCTGCGATTTCAAGGGTTTCTCAGGGTGGACTTTGTATAAAGAACAGATGACACTGGGGCCTAGGATTTATGAATGGTGAATACACAATCTGTCCACTGGACCGTTTCCATTTGACCAGGTACTGAAAGCTGCACCCTCTGCAACAGACATCCAGGATTCAGTGGACAGTAAATGCTGGATGGTTATCGGTGTTCTGGGTGGGGGGAGAGAGGTTGGTAGGAGGGCATAATAGACTCTTTAAAACTGGTTTTTATCTGATATGTGGAATGTAGGGTAAATTCTCATAAATGTGGTTAACAAGTTTAACAGCTGATGGGTTGATGATCTTGACAATGGGAAATGGACAGATGTATCTAGGGCTTAGTTTTATGGGTGTGCCCTTAATGTCATAGGTGGGGAACCATGCTTTTTGTCCAGGCTGATACACAGGGGCTGAGGAAGAATGGCTGTCTGCAAATATCTTATTCTGATTAGCAGTATGTACAGTAGAAGGGCCTCCATGGTCTGTCACCAAATCCCGTTGCAGTGGCAGAGATGATGCTGCACTGAGGAAGCTTTCTTGGCTAGGAAACAGAGGGGGCGAGTCATCAAGAGGCCTCAAAAGAAGACAGTCCAGTGGCAGAGGAGGTCAAGGTGTTGTGGTTGTATTCAATCTGGACCAGATGTTGATTCCAGTAGGAGGGATTGTTGTTGATCACACACCTTAATGCAGTTCCTGGTTACATCTCTCCATCTTACCATTGGGACTGGGAATGGTAACTGGATGTGAAGCTGACCGAGGTGCACTGCAGTATGACCTCCAGACCTGGGAGATAAACTGAAGGCCTTGATCAGAAACAGTGTCATTGGAGATGCCATGAATGCAGAAGACACGATTAACTGGCAACTGAGCAATCTCCAGAGCCGTAGGAAGCTTAGCAAGAGGAATGAAGTGTACTGATTTAAAGAGGCGGTCAACAATGGTTAGGATGATGATGTTACCTTCCAACGGTGAAAGATTGATGACAAAGTCCGGAGCAATATATGACCAGGATTTGCTGGGATTCAGAAGTGGCTGAAGGAAGCCAGTGGGAGATTGGTTTCCATGCTTGTTTCTGGCACAGGTAGGACAAGCTGGAGCATGCTCCTTGATGTCAATATGCATGAGTCTACCAAAAATATATTTTAGTGAAAGACAGCATAATTGGTTCAAACCAGGGTGAGAGGTATGTTTGGACGTGTGAACCCACCCAATAACTTTACCCGGGAGATGAACAGTCTACTTGATGGACCAGTGCCTGGGTCAGGATCAGCTCTCCATATCTCTTGGATCACTTTGACCATGTCCCAGATAAACATGCCAACTGTACATGTAGGAGGAAGGATGTCTTCATCTATCTTGGAAGATTCAGAGGATGAGAACAGGCAAGAAATGGCATCTGACTTGCCGTTGTAGGAACCTGGGCACTAAATAATTTGATTCAAGCAAAAAACAGAGACCATCAAACTTGTCATGCATTCAGTCTTTTAGCACCTCGAATGTAAGTGAGATTATTGTCTTCTGTCTTAGTTATGAAGGACTGTTCAGATCTCTCCAGCCAATGTTTCTACTCTTTAAGAGCATTTAAGGGCTAACATGCCACGATTACATATGTCATAATTTTGCTCAGCTGGGGATAGATGTCAAGAGAAAAAAGCACAAGGATAGAGTTTACCATTATATTCTGACCATGGGGCGAGAATGACCCCCACACCAGAGTCTGTGGCATCCACTTTATAAGGGTGAACTGCTGCTTAGGATGGGAGAGGATAGGTACAGAAATGAAAAGTTAATTTTATTTTGCTAAAAACTGAGTTAACTTCCAGTGACCAGGTAAAAGATCTGAGTGTAGATGTAAGTTTAGTAAGATAAGGCTGTTTGGCT
The DNA here is from genome assembly GCA_032273985.1 of Hypsolebias coamazonicus. Classification (NCBI taxonomy): domain Eukaryota; kingdom Metazoa; phylum Chordata; class Actinopteri; order Cyprinodontiformes; family Rivulidae; genus Hypsolebias; species Hypsolebias coamazonicus. The sequence continues at coordinate 7,869,893 of JAVCKU010000002.1, forward strand.
GTAATATTTGATAAACAATCTGTAGAAATTTGCAAACCCAAGAAAGCATTGAAGTTGTTTACGATTCTTGGTCATTGGCCATTCTGAAACTGCTTTGATTTTCTCCGGATCCATTTGTACCTGCCAACTCCCAAAATTAAAACCCAGAAAAGAAACAGTGGAGACATGAAATTAACCTTTTTCTGATTTTATGTATACAGGTAATTTGTTTTCCAGGAGTTTTTGGAGAACAGACCTGACATGTTCTGTGTGCTGCCGTGGGTCCTTGGAGTAGAACAGTGTGTCATTCAGATAGATGAATACAAATACGTGTGGAAAATCACATAAGATGACATTGACCAGGGCTTGGAAGACATGCAAAAGGAGGACAGTCAGCCTAATGACTGATCGTTATTTCCCTGATGGCCGCTTACTATTCTCAGAGGGCTAAGAGATACTTGCAATAACATCATTGTAATAGGGTGACAGTTGGACACAGATGTCTCTACCCCTGCTTAATGATGGACGGATAATGTTTATGATGTGAACATCGTCAGGACAGGACTCTGCGGTCATCTGCAGGCCAGTGGTCACTCTTTCAGGAATGAAGATGTGCATATATATGATAGAGAGGGATGTTGGTTCGAGAGTGGCATAAAGGAAGCCATCTTTGTAAAGAAAACCCTTCCACCATTAAACAGGGTGTTACGACCCGGCTCAGCCTGGAGAAGGGTACCTACTGTAGATTGATGTCCATTGGGGAGTATTCAGGAAGTGAAACAGCCAATCCCAGATGGGCCACAGCACAGCTGAGTCAGCAATCAACCTGCAAACACTTTCGCTCAACCAAATGGCCTTAGGCCACAACATAAAAATAACATACAAGGCCACTGACCGTAACACAGGGACAGAGGCCTCTGTGCCCAGCTGCCACCCTCTTACAATGTTGTTATTGTGAGGATCACTCAGCCCGCTGTGAATAGTAAGCAACCTTCGGGGCATTAGGCTGATGATCCTCCTTTTCATGTGAACAACTAGTTTTGACTGTCACCAGAAAACTGGTTGATCCACTATGTGAACGTGCTGCTTATAAGACTGAGTTTGTTTGCAGCTCCTCAATCTTTAGAAAGACGAAACATTTCAACAGAAAAATACGTCCAGAAGACCTGACTTAACCTTGTTGGATGTTTTTAAGTGTGCTTGAGTTTTGTCCTCTTTCCTAAATCAGGAACTCAATTAGTAATAAATAAAAGTACTTTTATTACAAAGTAATTTGTGCTAATGTCCCGCTAGGGTAATTTATGTTGGATTTCACTATTGGGATGTAATAATGCATAATTTTGTATAAAAGCTGTAATGTCCTTATCTGGAAATAGCTTATTGCTAATGTATAAATAAAACATGATAATAATTAGTGTTTAGTTTCTATTCCACTCTACTCTTTAGCATGCATTGATGTTGTTATTGAATAATTAATGTTTCACTAATATACAAAGATAAATATATCAAATTTAAGCTAAATTTAGGTCTGTTTGCAATTCTGAGAAGCTGAAATCTTAAAACACATAACCCAAGTAAATATATATACTGTATATGTATATATATACATATGTATTGCATCATGATTTATTTTCACTGCTGATTTTCTTTCTCTCTCTCTCTCTCTCTCTCTCTCTCTCTCTCTCTCTCTCTCTCTCTCTCTCTCTCTCTCTCTCACACTCTCACACTCTCACACTCTCACACTCTCATGGGACATTGTTAGAGTTTTGCTCTTAGAACACCATGGGGTTATCACCTACACACACTCCTTTACAACCTTGTACAACTGTAAACATCACAAATACAAAAGATGAACTGACAAGTATCCCTCATGCGCTGCATTTGAAATGGAAATGGTTATGCAAGTGTTTCAGATTCTAAGTATCTTTGTTCTATAAATACATCTTAGATGTGTTTACTCTGTCTTCCATAGTAACGCTGAATCCCTGTAAGAGCACTAAATTCATTAAGATTTACAAAGAGGCTCATCAGCCATTGAAGTGCAGCTTGAGTAGGCAAACTTTTTGAGTTGTGCATACAAACTCAATGTTTTCAAAGGTGCTTGTTACAAAATTAATTTTTATATCCTTATAGGTAGAGAATAAAAAGCATAAACATGTGATAATATATTAAAGCTGCTGAAAATTAAAAACAACAATCATAAATAGCCATACTGTATACAATTTTAAAATATGTAATTTTTAATTTTAGCTTTTTTTGTGTGTGTGATTTTATTTATTTATTTATTTATTGCAGGTTGCCCTGCCAGGCGCCCCATGGCTGCCCCTCCTCACTGCTCAACCTCTTTCTTTTAACGTCGCACGTCCTTCTCCTCTTCCCTCCTCCTCACCCTGTGGCCTATTAATACCCTGCAGCATCCAAAGAGTCTGTTAAAGCTCCCACCAACAACGGTGAGCATGAATCAGATAAAACATGCTTCAATGGATCTCTACACTCATCGTCTTTTTGTTCAGCAGCAGAAAGTAAGAAGAAATGGAAATTCAAAAAAATGCAAGAACTGGGAATTCAAAAAAATACAACAACGAAACAATGCCACAAGCGGATATTTGGAAAATGCAACAACGGGACAACAGCTTTAAGCCTCCGAGGACAAACTGATCAGACGATTCAGTTATGGCCAGCTCTTGCTGGATTTTACTGGGGATATTTTGAAGCCTCCACTTGACCTTCAGGTGTGGATAGAAGTTGGTCATTTAAAATACAGGAAAAGTCATTTGTAATGTACTCATTTGTCTAAACAGCAGTGGCGTTTGGGCAAGGAGGAATTCAAAAGGACTATCTTGTAAATAGTTAACATCTGAAGGTAAGTCCGTTTTTTGTGTCAGACTTTAGTTTGATATGAAATTTAACACTGGGTCTTTCATTTAACACAGTCGTTTAGTTTAGCTTTTTTTTAAATAATGGTGGTATTGCTTATGTTCAGAATTTTTATCGAGCTGAGTTTGAATTTTTTTGTTACTTGTTAGTGTAAGGTAATGTTATAGTTGTGTACATGTTGGGGATTAGGGAACAATTCTGTTTTATTTTATAGACTTACGGCAAAGATAAGTATGTGTATTGTTAATCTGGTATAGCTTTAATTAACCTATCAGAACACTTTTGATATTAAAATTTGTAAATTTTCAAACGTAATATGAAAGGTAGCTAAACAACTGCTTTTTATTTTCATTCAGCTCTGCATCAGTCCTCACCATAGCGTAAGACCAGCTCCACCCAGAACGTGCCTAAAAGGATGACTGATGTCTGCCCTTCTGAGAGCAACCCTAATGGGATTGAGGCCCGGGCTGGGACAACAGGAGTCGTCAGCAGCAACTCATTTACAGCAGCAGATGGCAGAAGATCTAACAGGAACTCTGTAGGAAGTACATCTGGTGGCACAGTTGCAGTTACTGGTTACCAAAGATTGAGCCGCCAAGACAGCTCAGACATCAACACAGATGATGAGGGGGCCATTGTCCGCCACCTCACTGCACTGGAAAGGCTCAATCTGGAAATGTGCCAGGATGAAAGGTAGGTGTGGGAGTTTTTTTCCCCCTCATAATTTAGTTGTAGATGATTCTTGTTTCTCTATCTGATGTGGTTTTGCTATAGTAAGTCATGTAAAATATTATTGTCACAATTACTGTTTTGTAATCTGGTCACAGGATGGTCCGTGAGGTGACAGTAGGTCGAAGAATTGCCTTCTACAAGATGAATGGGGAGCTTGGCTGTGGAAATTTCTCTCATGTCAAACTAGGAATTCATGCTCTCACCAAAGGTAAAACTAGCCCTCCAAATGCCATGTGACTGCACATTGCATTTTTTTTAATAAACATTGGTAAAACTCCATAATGAAATGGCATAATTTAAAACTGTAACAATCCAAGGTAAATATTTGGAAATATTAATTATTCCTGAAAGGAATCAAATGTGTGTGTGTGCTGATATGGAGTTTACATCAATGGACTGAGACTCAAAAAAGTGCATTGTTTTATAGTGATTCCATAACAAGGCACTGTGTTGCTGGCCACGGGACTGATTCAGCTACATAGATGCAGACTGTCTGATGCCCTTTGCCAGAGGGATTGATTAGAGTTCTCAAGTTTTCTTAGAGATAGCTAGCCTCATCAAATACTAGACAAAGAAAGAAATTAGTGTGTAACTCAGTTAGTTTGCATACTTCTTTAGCTATTTTTGGCTTCTTCATTTGACAAATTTGTTTTATGTGTAAGGAAACATAATAACATAGTCAGAAACTACTGCATATGAGCTGCAGTATATTTTGATTGTTCCTATTGACATCTATGCTGCAGCTGAAACAGAGCCTAATACCAGCCTTAATAATGCATACTCAAGCACAATTAGATATCTCAACACCATTTTGCTACTTAAGAACTTTTCTACATTCAGTCACCTGAGAACTGTTTAGCACATGTCCATGAATGATTTAAAGGCGTACAGTTAAGATCTCAATTGGTCAGCTTGAATATTTATTGAGTATTTAGACATTTTCTAAATTTAATCAGTATTCTCTTGAATGTTTTATTGAGTCTTGGACATTTTTAACTCATCTATGTATAGTTACAGATCTGTTGTGTGAAGAGTGAAATATAGAAAAGCAAAATTAATTTGACGATTGTGTTTGAAGTGTAACTTCACCCCCTGTAAGGACATAATCAACAAAAGTGGCTTCTGAGAGCAGCTGATTGTCCATCAGATTAATTAGAGCTGTCAGTTTGCTGTTTCAGTCTATCATATTTTACTATTTATAAAGATTTAATTTAAAACCAATATAATAAATGTCTTATTTTATAGGTGACTTATATGCACAAGTTTGAAAATTAGCTTTTATTTTGTACAGTAATGATTTAAAAATAAAGGGACACTTTAAAGGTCCACTGACATGATATTTGAACTTTGCATAAAATGGCACAACATATATATGTTGTATCATTCAACTAT
>JAVCKU010000002.1:7900767-7911242 GCA_032273985.1 Hypsolebias coamazonicus
AATAAATCTGACATTGTTTATTATAAAACAGATTGATTTATTGCTTCTGTTTGTTGAAAAATACTTGAGAAGATATTTTAAAAAAATCGCGTTTTAAATCGCAATTGCAATTTATAGAAAAAAAATTGCAATTACATTTTCCAAAATCGTTCAGCCCTAGTCATGACCAGTTTCAACTACTGTACTTTCAAATACAGTATTAGTTTAGTTAAATTAATCAATGTTAAATGAGAAAGATGTGTGACCCATCACATCACAACAAATTAGGGATAAAGTCATCCATCCATCCATTACCTTTTACCTACTTCTTCCATTTTGGGTCAAGGGGGTCGCTGGTGCCTATGTCCAGCAATCACTGTGCGAGGGGTAGGATACACCCTGGATGGGTCGCAAGTCCATCACAGGGACACATAGAGACAAACGAGACACACAACCATTCACTCTCTCACTCACATCTAGAGACAATTTAGAGTTACCAATCATCCTAACATGCATGTTTTTGGTCTGCAGGATAGCAGTGTATCTAACCTGCACCGAGAGAACATGCAAAGTCCACCCATCCCTGGATGGGATTTGATCTAGCGACCTAGTCACCAAGAGGCAGCAGCTCTACCAGCGAGCCACCATGCCACCAGTCAAGCTGATTTAACATGTTTTGGTCCGTGCTGTCAACCAGAGAGGCTGGGAAATAAATTCAAGGCCACAACAGAGGTTCAAACCGTCCTTAAATAAATAGAGTCACAGCGCCGATGCTGAGAGCACACAGCTGACTTTCATGCTTCGTTGCTTGAACTAACCCTGACACTCATTCTCCAGACGTCACACTACTGCCAGAAATCCCACAGACATCTAAACTCACTGACTGTTTGTAAAAAAAACTGCTCTGGGCTGAAAACAGGAGGGACAAAAGAGTCAGGGCTCAGAGCGCTTGCCAAAAGACGGTTCGCATTAAATCTGCAGAGCAGAAGAGATTTATCTGTGTGTGGCTAATGAATCTTAAACACACAGGTGTTGGCAGTGCAGCTTTTAACTGATTGAGGTTTAGTGAAGCCTTTTGCTGTAGCTTAGCTGTCAGAGATAGATTGCGTACTGTACCCACCTGTTATGCTAAAACAGTAATCTGCAAACGGAGCTATTATATTATTTCTGGAGTATGTTTAACATGGCACTGACGCTTCAGTCCAACAGGCTGGATTTGACTGCAGCATAATGGTTTTAAGAGGTCAAGAACCCCTTTCAGCAGGAGACACTGAAGGACAGAGTGATGTGGAGGCAGGTTCTCCATGTAAAGTCTGCACATAATTTATCGCCACTGCTGCATCGCTCCAACAATCAGCCTAACGCACACATACACACACAGCATGAGATAAATGTATTTGTCAGACAGAAGTATTTTTCTTGCTTGCCCCTCCTGTGTGTTGAGGATAAATAAACTGAAGGCAGGAGGATGATGTTTTCATACACAACATTTAAACTGCCTCACACCTCCAGTCTGCTGAGGCTGACTGTAACACACGAGTCCTGTCTACCACAGTCATCTTCAATTAAATAGTTGAAAATAATACAAATTACTTCCAGTTACCAAAAATATATACAGGTAGTCCTCGACTTACGGCGCCCCCGGCTTACGGCAACTCAGACTTACGAACGCATCATAATTAATAATTAATAAAAAATATGAAATAAATTTTTTTATGTACTTTTTCATGTGTACAGCACATTGTTGCAGCTGTGGTTGTTATAAATGGCTTTATAAATAACGTATTATTAGTACTGTATTATTATTATTTTTTATTATTTTTAAGCCAATTTAGCGAGTTTCCGCCAGTTTCCGGAAGTTTCCGGCAGTGTTGTTTAGCTCCGGCTGCCACAGCTAGCTTTGTCTGCCTGGCAGCCTAAGATGTCGGATGGACACCGAGATAACATGCTAAAAGGAGGACAAACAGCTGCAGCAGCCTTTTGTTTTGGATGGGCTAACGCTAACGGGCACAGCTAATGGCATGGCTAACGCTAATTGGCGCATTTTGTTTTGGATGGACACCGTGGAGAAACGGCTTTCAGTAAGTTATTAACTCTTTTTCTGGCTCCAAATGTATGGAGTTAACATGCTAACAGTCCTTCCTGTAAACAGTTTGGACCGCGTGAAGCTGCAGAGCTCGGACATGCAACGAGCTAACATGCTAAGACGGACAGGCTTGACCAGCTCATAGTAAGAAATTAATTTTTTAATCAATAAAATTCATTTTATTCATCAAAATGTACAGTACTGTACATGAATGTGTTTTTTGATCATTATGTAAGATAGGAAGTGCTTGGTAACTGTACAGTACCATACATGTACGTGTCTAAGTGTTGGCTCGAGTGGTGTCCGACTTACGGCAAAATCGGGTTACGAACGATGCGTAGGAAAGGATCTCATTTGTAACTGGAGGACTACCTGTACTTGAAACCATGTAAAATAGTTAAAAAAAAAAATGAATTGAAAGTTGAATAATAAGTTCTTAAAACTATGTAAACATAATCAACAATTTGCAAAAGCTGAACTTAAAACATTAGAATAATATATAAATAATCATTAAAAAAAAAAATCCACTTAGGGGCCCCCCAGTGACACCTGGAGCCCTAAGCAGCCGCTTCGTTTGCATAATTGGACCGGCCCTGAATGGCAACAACAAGGAGGAACTTTAAGACGCTGGGCAAAAAAACACATTGAGCATATTTATTGTTCAAGAACGGCGAGGAAAAAGCTTCTTGTTTAATGGGCAAGCAAACGCTTGCCAGGGGTGGATCTTGTCATTCCATTTCAACCTGAAATTTCTCCCTGAGGTTGACTTACAAGTGCAATCAGAACTTTGCAAGGGTATGAAAGGAGAATTCAACACCATGATGCAACTGCTCCTCTTCCTTACACTAGGTGTTTTTCATAGCAACATACCATAGTTAACCCAGTAACACACTGGGGGGGGTGCATGGCAACAGTGTTTCGCTCCATCCCTCCTCCTTTCTCACACAGACACACTCCTGTCTCTACCTTTGTTGTTGTGCAGTTATGAAACCGATACCTTTCCAAATCAACAAGCCTGGCGTTTGTGTGGGTGCACTTTGTCATCGACGGAAAACAAAAAATAAGCTTTTTGTTTTTGCCGGTGCCACTTAATCTGTAAGAGGGATGGAGGAGCCGGCAATGGGGAAAAACAGGAAAAAAGGGGGGAAGGGGCTGTGCTTGGAGCTGCAGCCAATCCTAGAACAGGATTAGCACGGAGCCGGCATAAACACGAGGTGTTGCTGTTGGTAACAGGAATCTTACTGGCTGCTGGGAGTTCTTGCTCAATCTGATAGGTGTCTCAATGTGTGGGGGTATTTTGATCACTGTGTTTTTCTGTTGTGCTCTTGAACATCTTTGCTGTCCTCTTCACTTCTGTTTTTATATAAACAGTAGGACTTTGCAGCCTCAAAGCTGAGGACAAGCTGTTTTGTTCTTAAATCGGCTGATCATTGATGACATTAGGATGGTGCGTTCCAAAGAAGAGCCCTTGTTTCTTTAACTGAGCTGTGAGCAGTAGTGGGGGGACATGTGGTGAATGATGAGGTCAGGTTGATGACATTATTGCATGATGCACCTGCAACTGTATTTTCACCATGAAGACGGTTGCTCAGTATACAAGTGTGTATTTAAATGTATTCGATGGTCTAAAACACAAACTTCCCGCCCTAGATGACCAGTCTTCAAAGCCCTCGAAGTATCCTTGAGGTCAGCCCCAGAGTCACGCTGTGTTTACCTCAGAGTCAGATGGCGTGCACCGTGCACATGTTGGGTTTGTTTACAAATGTTTCCTTCCTGAAAGGGGTGTCTTCATATGCATGCCAGAGTTGCTTTGGAAACAGCGTACCCACGGCAGCCAATGGGAAGGCACAGATTATGACATGTGTGTTTGTGCGTGTAAATAAATCAAACAGATTCATGTTATCTGGGAGCATGTTGACAGGAGGGGATTTTTTTTTTTTAATCGGCACACTCAAGGAAGATGAGAAAAAAAAAAAAAAACATTTCCCAGCAATTATGCCTGGATCAGCCGAACACAAACCAATTAACAACCTCCTGTTTTGAAATGGGCAATGTGTGTGTGTCAGTCTCAATGACTGCTTTATGAAGTTCCTCTCTTTACTTAATAGTCATACACAGAACAAAAAGGTCGTTTTTTGCTGTGCACGTGCATGAGCGTGCACTTGCTCATGTGTGTCCCATACGTACAGCTGTTATTGTTGTGAACCATAACTGCTTGGTGACCCGCAGTTTCTCTGGCAGCTGTTCTGAGTTTTATTTACTGTCGAGCATTTCTTTTTCTGTGTTCCAGTGAAAACCAGCTTTATCAGCGTGCTCACCAAAAAACAGGAAGTTCGCTATCTGCTCAGTCATTAATTATTGTAAACTCACATGGACAAAAAGCAAACAGAGTTCAAGGCATTTGTGAGGAAAATAATTCAATAGCTGCGGCCTTTTGCTTTTTTTTTTTTTAATTGCATTTTATTTTGAACTGGCAATTTGCAGTTGTGCAGAAAACTACAAATTTGTGAACATCTAAAATGTATTCTGACTGCTGTAAGGATTACAGAGTGTAAGTGTGGTCTTTGTTGTGCGCCTGCTTTGTTTGTGTGCGCATTGAGTGTGGGTGCGTGGAAACTGATATGAAGTTGGAGCCATGTGTTACCTGCCACACAGGATGCAGCTGCAGCAGGTAAACAATAGCAGCTCAACAGTGTGTTACTGCATGTACGAGAGTGTGTGTGTGTGCATTTGCTTCTTTAATGTGTGTGTTTTAGTGATCATTTCCTTAAAACGGAGCGTCTTTGTCGCCCTCCTTTTCTCTGCTCCTAAATCCATCATCTCTTCAGCTCAGTGTGCCTTCAGGGAAGAAGGGCATCTAATCAGTAATCCACTGACTCCAGGCTTTTTTCTTCTTCCCTTTTTTCACTGGAAAGCTGCAATGAATGTGAGTGCAATCACATTTGCCTAATCAGTTGAAAGCACGGACAGCAAATTGGTTTTCGTTCAGCCAAAGCAGCACCAGCAAAAGTAATCCATGATTGATTCTCTTTGCTGAAAGGTAAAATAAATTTGAGAACAGCCCCGCTGGAGAGTGACTGACAAAGTGGAGCTGGAGTCTGGTTGTTTTTGTTCTTTTGGCTGCTCCCTTCTGCAGGTGTCGCCACAGCGAGCAAACCCAAAGAATTCTGGCAAGTGCTTTTTGCTGGACACCCGTTGTGATGCAACCTGAGCTCAAACCTGCAGCCCTACGATTACAAGACCACTGCACTGACAAAAGCAAAACAGGCCGCTTTTGTTTTTCCCAACAAAAACTTCTCTGTTTTCTTCATTGTTTTCAGTCTAAGGTTCCTCTTTGTCATGGTCCACAGCAAACAGACAGTTGTATAAGACAAAGGAGCTAGACAACCACACTGTCCTCAGCAGACTCCTGCACTCAGCCCTGCAACGGGTGAGCATTTAACCAGTTTGTTTCACAAACTCAGACATACATGTCTGCTCACAGACCACAGTCAAAAGATCTCGCTGTGTTTCTGAGCCAAAGATCTGACGCTTTGTCAGTTTTTATGTCTCTTCGTGAATGTGGGTCGGCCTTTGCACATGCACTTGCCTGCATGTAGGCAAGGAAGTGGAAATAGGAAGCTCTGCATGTGCAGTTTATCTTCAATGAATATTTAGTTCTTGTACAGTATCTTGCATTGTGTACTGTGTAGGTGTGGGACACTAACGTACTGTATATGAGGGCTTTGTGTAGGAAAGCTTTATCCACAGCCACGGAGCAAGACAACTTGGTGACGTCTATCTTGGAAACTAACAATGACGGGCTATGTTGCCGTTGTGGGCGAAGTGAAAGAACCAAGCATCCAAGAGTCCTCCTTTAGCTGTGAATGTGCACATTTGTCTTTAAGTGGGTGTTTGGAACTTTATTTTAAAAAAATGAAAGAGAAGCTTCAGTCCTATTGATAAAAATCAAACATAAAATCTGCCATCTGAAGGTTCTACTTATTTTTCCCATTCTTGTCAAATGATGCCTGGCATACGAGTCAAAATCCACGATGTATGTATCGATGTGCAGCCTGCAGGATGGAGTAATCATGCTATACAACTTCATGTCCTTTCCAGCTCTTTCAGCCTTTTTTTTTTGTCAAAGCCAGACATGAGTCGTCTCTCATTCAAATACCGTCCCCTTTGTTGGACCAGATTCAGAAGCAGTGAATGTCTTTTCAAACAGACACATGCAAACACACATAAATGCACGCACGCACAAGTCCCCCAGGGCTCGTCTCTTTTGATCTGGATCTTACTCATCCATGCACAGTGCAGCAGGTGTGAGGCAGCCGTCAGGTGTGTGTGTGTCCAAGAGCCACTGCGTGCATATGTGTCATTAACCATATGGCCCTTAAGTTGCTAACTACCCACCTAACCCTCCTCTTTCACCCACTCAAGTAAATCAGTCTACACATAAACGCACGCTCGCTTTCACATTGTCTCCTCAGCAGCTGGGGTCTATAGAAAACACCAGTGAATGTGCAACCAAGGGCAAATCAGAGCAATTTCTGAACCAGTGCTCCACCAATCGGGGAGCAGAAGCTGACCGCGATCAGAGCCAATCAGGCATTCAGAGAGGGGCAACCAATGGCAAGAAGAGCCAAGTACTGAAGCAGTTGGAGATAAGAGTAAACCAATCAGAATCTGAATTTCAATCCATTGATGTGTTGTTTTTGAAGCTCTGCTAAGAACTTTTTTTTTCTTGATGGTCAAACGCGCAGGAACTTAATGCCCTTGCTTGGTAATCTGAACTTTACGGCTGTTACTGCACAGAGCATTCCAGACTTACACAAGATTTGTGCATTAGAGAGCAAATCCTGCCATGTTTTTCTTTGTATATAAAGGAAAACCTGATAACTCACATGGGTTTGGAGTAGATGTTGCAAGATGATGCAACTGCAGAACTAAGCAGTGCAAACAACGTGTACAATATGTGTTTCTAATTAAAAAAAGTTACAAAACCTCATAACAAGATTTGTACCTCTGCTTCATTTGTGCACATACATCTCTATATGTCTCTGAAAGTACCGTAAGCGTGTCAGTGGGTTTGCCCTCAGTCACCCCAAACCCCCTTCTTCATGGTCAATAAAGCAAAGAGGCATTACATTGACACACGTGCTGCCAACTGTTGCTGAGACACAAAGCAAAGATAAAAACATTTTACAGACTGTGAAAGCTCCCCCCTCACCTCCTTCTGACCGTGGCACACTCCAAAATCATGAGCCACACACACACACCCCCCAATCCTGGCTCCATTGTTCTTGGTGAATGAGTGGAGGGGTGTGTATGTCTCTGTGGGTGAGTGTGTGTGAGGACAGCTGGCTCTCTGGCTCCATTAGCGGCAGCTGTCCCGGCCTCAGACCCTCAGGGTGGAACAGTGTAGATTAGAGGGTGGGTGGAGTGTGTGTGGAGGTGTGTGTGGCCTAGCCAGTGGCCCTACGCTCAATGAATGGGTCTCTCCTCTCCTTTGTTCCATCTCCTTGAACCTTTTAGCGTCTCTTTTTAAAGGCAAAAATTAAAAAAGAAGATTTTTTCTAAATGCAAAATTAGGGTTCAGTGCAATTAAGGAGGGCAAAGGGTAAACAAATGCACAAACAGGAAGTGGGACAGGCAGTGAAAGTAGCTAACAAAAAACACTCGAAGGTCTAGGATGGAGTCAGCGACAGACAGAGAGTTTTGGGTCTCCACATGGCGCTAAGTGGGGGCCAGTGAGGCCAGTTTGGTGACAGCTGTTACTCCTGCCTGGATATCTGAGACAGTCTCTGTCTAACATATACTGTGCGATGATGAATGGAAGTGTATGTGTGCACATAGAAAATATAGAGTTTTGGAATCAGATTGGATTTTTGCCAAGAAGTGAAGAGTGGCACACTTCACCGAAATCCCTCTGCTCATAAAAAAAAAGCATTCTGAGAAGAGGCGAGGAGGCACGCAGCTTTCTATCACCAAAAGATGCATTTATGGGTCTGTTTTCATCCACGCCGCTTCATTAAGACACAAAGGCAGGAAAATCACGGCTCTTTTCCTGGAGAAAAGTGTCAGCGTTTGTGGACACAGGAGTCATTTGGGGCCCAACAACAACAACTTGATATTTGCACAGAGCTATCAGAGATGTATGTAGATCTGCTCATTCTGGTGCAATTCGGCCTTAGCTTTGAAAACATCATGAAAAGTACACAGATCGACTGGTTAAAAGCCTTAAAGAGCGTTGAGTCATCTGTTTGCAAAATCCAGGTAATGGAGATAAATTAGGATAAATAAAGTCTTAAGAGGAGGGTTGTTATGACACATAGGAAATGCAAGACTGGTGTTCAGGGAGGATTTAAAGTGGGTCAAAGGGCTTTAATAAAACAGTTTCCTTAGAATGCTAATATATTGAATGTTGATATAACCTCTGTTCCATCTTAAATCTTCCTCATGTGCTGTGAACCGACTGACCCTTGTTGCCATGACAACATGTCAGTTTGATCCAGAGTGACGTTTCTATTCAAGTTGTCATTGTCTCCCTTAACAACTGATGCGCAATCCCCAATTAAGGGTGAGGGATGCTCCAAAAAATAAAAATAACAGTTGATTCTATTGTGCAAGCTTTTGTCTGATTTTTGTTTATAGCACACACACTGTTTTTAGCTGCAATTCAAAAAAAAAAGAGTCGTTTGTCACAAAATTGAACTGCGCTCTTTTTTTTATGGTAAGAAATGTTACACAAGAACAGTTGATCCCTTATATTCTGTGCTGGCCAGTGAATAGCTTATTCAGGAAAAGCTGCTGAATTGGCTCTGAGTTATATGACCCGCAGCAACTGCCTGCAGTGTCTGGGCAGACACTGGAGGCCTTCTGAAAACAGCAGGGTAATTAAAGTTAAAGACATTTTCCAGATGAGGCAAAATACAATGATAATCCAATGTGCAATAGATGAGCGCAACAGATAAATCCAACTGTTGTATTTCTTTCTTTCTTTTCTATAATCTTTGTGGGAATAAGAGCAAAATGAAGATACATATTTCATTATGTAGTACTGTATTCTAGTGATTCAATTCATATACAGAGAATGGTAACACACAAATATAAAAATAAGTATTACATTTGCTTTATGAGTGTGATTCTTGTTTTGGATAAGTGCTTCAAATCCTGAACTAATTCATGTCATGATCGGTCCATAGGATACCTACACCATATCATGAAAGTAATACAACTTGTCCAACAAAGACATTATTAGGAATTTATCACATTTCACATATTTTAAAGCAATGTGTATACGTTTTTTTTCTTTTTAACTTTGCGATGGGCTAAAGGCCAAAATATGTAATGGATTAGTACCTGCAGACTGCTATTTACAGCCATTAAAAACAGAAAACCTTGTCAAAATCATAACAGTAGTAATATTGATGTCATTGCTGTTTTTGTCTTCAATTGCTGGTTAAAATATTATAATTTCCATCCATCCATCTATTTTCTGTGGCTTGTTCCGAAGTTGGGGGCAGCAGCTTGCAGGGAGGATCCAGACATCTCTTTCCACAGCCACTTTTTCCAGCTCTTCTGGTAGGACTTCAAGGCGTTCACAGGCCAACCACGAGATATAGTTGCTCTAGTGCCTGGATGCACCTCTCTACGGAGTGTCCTGGGAGCATCCTTACCTGATGCATGAACCACTTTAACAGGCTCCTCTCAATATGGAGGAGCAGCGGTTCATCTCCGAGTCCCTCATGGATTACTGAACTTCTCACCCTATCTCTAAGAGAAAGTCCAACTACCCTGTGGAGGAAACATTTTAACCACCTGTATACGCAATCTCATTATTTCAGTCGCTACCCAGAGTTCATGGCCATAAGTGAGGGTATGAGCATAAACCGACTGGTAGAGAGCTTCGCCTTACATCTCAGCTCCCTCTTCACCAGAACGGACCAGCACAGTGCAGACATTGCACCAATCCATCTGTCAGTTTCATTCTCCATTGTTCCCTCACTTGTGAACAAAACCCCAAGATACTTAAACTCCTCCCCTTGAGGCAGAACCTCATCCTCGACCTGAAGAGAGTAATCCACCCTTTTCTTACTGAGGACGATGGTCTCAGATTTGGAAGTGTTGATTCTCATCTCAGCCGCTTCACACTCGGCTGCGAACCACTCCAGTGAGAGCTGGAGATCACAGCACAATGACGCCAACAGGACCACATCATCTGCAAACAGCAGAGAAGGAATCCTGAGGCCACTAGACTTAACACCCTTAGCCCGCTGTCTGCACTGTGAAATTCTGTCCATAAAAGTTATGAACAGGATCGGTGACATCAGGCAGCCTTGGCGGAGTCCAACTCCCACCCTGAAGGGGTCTGACTTACCGCCAGCAATGCAGACAAAACTCTCGCACCGCTTGTAAAGATCGG
>JAVCKU010000002.1:8008244-8020648 GCA_032273985.1 Hypsolebias coamazonicus
CACAGACTGACAAAGAGGCAAAGACTATTTAAGAACACAGACTGGCAAGATGAAACACTTACAGAGGACTGGGCATATGTCTGTATGACACAGTCATCACTTTATTTCAGGAGCACATGTTTGCTGATGCAGAAATAAACTTTTGGTCAGCTGATAGTTCAGATATTTGCTGCAAAACCTGACTATATAACAGAATTAGCTTGTTTTTTTCCTGAAACCGTTGGTACAAAAGCTTCAATTCAAAACTTGATTTATTGCTTTCAGTAGCAATGGAGTCAAAGCAGGAAGAGAAGCTCCTCTCCACACCTGCAAATAGTTGGTTTCCTCACTGTGAATGAATTTCTTTCTGTGGTTTGACAGGTGAAGCAGCAGAGGTGAGCAAGCAGTTGAGAGAATGGGGAATAGAGTTGGAGATCGAAAGTAAAGGAAAAAGTGGTTGTAGGTGTCAAGCCTCCTAAAATTGGCTACCTAGCATTTTGAAGATGGTGTGTCCATCAGTGCATATTTGGTAAAGCACACATCGGGCTCAGCCTTTGTATTTGTGTGAGTTCGTGCCAGACTCAGGGCAGCAGTGTATAGATTTATCTCTGGCATCCCTTGAGTGAATTCAAACTCCCACACACCCTAACCACAGGAATAATGCATTAAAGTAGACAGGTGAATAAGATTCAAATGAGAGATGGAGAGTGAAAAGCCTTTCTGACATCACTGTATATGAAACTTGCAGCAGTGGCTCAGGGACAAAGCTGGTCCTACTGTGACAAGTGCTAGTGGTAAGTTGAAGTGACGTTTCAGTTTAATGGTGAACCAAGTGTCAGGGCCAGGATGGATCAGTACATCCCACCAGGACACGTTAAGCAGAAACAGTTTGGCTATTTCAGCTAGACTTTATAAAAGTGTCATAAGTCAACAGCCACTAACACAGAGAACCACTATTGTTTAATGTTAAGATAGCAGAGTTTCCCATTCCAAACACACAATATTATTCCTGTTTTCTAACACTAAACACCCAAATTATGGCTCTTCATTTAGAGTCACAAAGAGATGTTAAATGTATCCACTGCAACATGGGACACCCCTTCAAAACATCTATACAGCATAAGTTGTCTGATCTTTTTGCACAACCTTTTACATCAATATGTCCATGATGTGTAAAACCAGACATCAAAACTGCAGCAGACTTTAGATATAAGGTTGTTTTCTACACTTGGAAATAATGATTACAATACATCAGAATGCATTAAACTACAAATTATATTTACAATGTATGATAAAGGCAATTGCCACGTATACCAAACATATGAATCAAGCAAATTGCCACGTATACCAAACATATGAATCAAGCAA
The DNA here is from genome assembly GCA_032273985.1 of Hypsolebias coamazonicus. Classification (NCBI taxonomy): domain Eukaryota; kingdom Metazoa; phylum Chordata; class Actinopteri; order Cyprinodontiformes; family Rivulidae; genus Hypsolebias; species Hypsolebias coamazonicus. The sequence goes on from JAVCKU010000002.1 coordinate 8,009,592, forward strand.
ACTCTGCAATGCGTTTTGTGCAAGCACAATATTTTTAACTAAGAAAATAATTAATGCATGTTTTGTCATTTGTTTTAAGTGTATCTCAACAAAAATCTTTCTTAAAAAGTCTTGAGTCCAAAAGAAAATGACTTTTGCCTTCATTTTACAACACAAAAAGGATTGGGACGCCTTAGTATTTGATGAGAGTATTCATTCGAAAATGTATGATTAAAAAGTAAACAGAAGTGGTAAATGGGCTTAAATTTCACTTTGCAATTTGCTCAATTTTTATTTTTTAATTTTTTAACCTAAATCAGCTCCCGGTGATGAATGTGCAGACCTGAATGGTGTTTAGGTGCTCTTTAGATATGAGATAAGATCAAATAAGATAAGATAAGATAATATATAACTTTATTGATCCTGCATGATATCATTGGATAGTACCACTACTGAATTTTGGTTCATGGGAATATAATAATATAATTGAAAAATGATTTTATCTATAAGTATTAATTTTTAAATCAACTGGAAAGTATGGGCCACAAAATGATTGTAGCACTTACGTTCTGTTAATGAAAGTCTCTAAGTTTTAAATGACTAAATTTAAAATGAACCATTTTTCTACCTCACATTTACTTTGTAGTTAGTGATTAATCAGCAAAATGTAAAGTTTGTAGCTAGTTGTAAATATTTAACACTGAAGCTGGGAGAGCAAAGGCAAGTGAAACACTATAATAAATTATTATTGATTTTTATATTAAACAAACATTTTTAATGATTTTTGCTGGCCTTTAAATTCTACAAATACATATGTGCCTCTTCATGGAAGCCAAAGTACTTTTGACCTTGCGTGTTAGTGAAAAGCCAAATTAAAGTTTACCAAAAATATAAATAATGCATGTTTGTTACTCCATCATCCACATATGCAGTTTAAGAAAAGGCAACGAATCCCATATAACTCTTCCACTCTAAGAGTAAAAGTTTGAAACCCACAGCAGCAGGCATCACTGGCACTGACTGAGGCAGCCCCTCTGAGTACCAGGCTATGTGCCCCACATCACTGCCTTCCCATCACTGACAGTGCACTGCTGGAAGATACTTGTTGTTCTCCCACCCTGGCAACCAATTAGGAAACAGCTGGAGTCTTGCAGAGCTATTGACGATAAGGGCCATTCTCCAGGGTGCAGCATTTGTATAACTGCTTCACATTATCCTCAAGGGATAATCAACAGCCAAAAGCAATATCATGCAAACTAGAGTGAAGAAGAGCTGTCCTCTAACTGGTGTGCACTTTCAAAGATCAAGTAGTGCTAGAGCTTGGCTTTCATTTTTGTTATGCTAAACTCTATTAATAGGCACCTTACTGTATAACATTAGCATGCCATTTCAATATGTAATACGAAACAAAAAGCTTTACAAACCACACATTGCTTTATGTCAGGTGTTTAAATAAGCTGAATTGAATTTAGATATTTAGAAAACAATTATTAAAGACCAGAACTGAGGCACTGATAATCTATAGAACAACATATATTTTTTTCTTTCTCTCTGGCTCTCGCTCGAGGTGGCTGTTTGCCTTTCCTTTCCCATTTTTTTTCCTTTCCCTGCTTCGCTCTCTGTGCGTCTGAAGCACCTGGTACACATCTCCCCAACGTAAATTAAGATTATTGATCTGGTATCCTGGACGTTCAACACTATTGATAAGATTTTCTCAACAAAACGACAAGGTCCTGGAGAACCTGCTTGTCCAGCCGAGACTCACGCTGCGGGGTATGTCATGGATCCGTTGGGAGTGTGGCAGTTGATGTGCCTCTCAGTTCTGTCTCAGGAAGATGCTGAAGATGTTTGGATTAATGATAGCTGGGACTCTGCTTTTTGACATCGGTGGGGCTCTGTTTTATGGACTTTTGAAGAAGACTTCGGCAGCAATTTCGGCCATGACAAAGCTTTCAAGTCAGTTTTTGAAGGTTTGGTTTGTGCTGTGAATACTCAAAATCAGCTGATTTATGAGCTAAACCGTAAGGTGGAAGCAATTTATGAGAACCACAGGCCATCTGCAGCTTCTGGAACTCGTCAGCGTGGTGGGATTGACCTCGAAGGAGACTCTTAACATGGATCAGTGGAATGGATTCCCACAATCAGGCCATTTTGTAACCAGAACGTCCAGATGGACTCAAGGCTGAAGAAAAAAAAAAAATCTGTCTGCCTGAAGAAAATCAACAATTGAAGCTTATTTGAATCTGACTCCCCGTTGGCCTTGGAGATGGGCTGACTATCAAATTTCTCCTGGGTCATGGGTAACCAGGGACAAAAGCTTCATCTATCTTCTCCATCCACTCCATCCTCCCTGGACTCTCTTTTCACCTCTTTACCACACTCCCCATTTTCCTGGGCAGTGGACCCCATGTACTTGAAGTCCTGCGCCTTTGTGGCCTCTGCTCCTTGTAGCCTCCCTCTCATTCAAACACGTACTCTGTCTTACTGTGGCTGACTTTCATTCCTCTTCTTTCAAGTGCATACCTCCAAGTTCTCTTCTACCTGTTCCCTGTTCTCATCACAGATCACATTGTCATCTGCAAACATTACAATCCATGGGGATTCCTGCCTGACCTCATCTGTTAGTCGGTCCATCACCAGATCAAACAAGAAGGGGCTCAGAGCTGATCCTGGATGCAATCTCACTTCCACCTTGAAGCTATCTGTCACTCGTACAGCACATCTCACCACTGTCTTGCTGTTCTCATACATGCCCTGTACCAACATGCTTCTCTGCCACTCCAGATTTCCTCATACAACACCACACTTCCTCCCTTGGCACCGTGTCATATGATTTTTCTAAATCCACGAAGACACAATGGAATGCTTTCTGACCTTCTCTGTACTTTTTTCATCAGGAAAGTCACTTTTCCCATCAGCATCCTCAAAGCAAAGATGGTATCTGTGATGCACTTTCTCAGCATGGAATCATACTGCTGCTCACAAATTGTCACCTCTCATATAAGTCTTGCTTCCAGAACTCTCTCCCATATGTTGGATGTGTGGCTCATCAACTTAATTCCCCTGTTGCTACAACTCTGTATAGATTTAGTAGATTATTGTGTTCTTTCTTACTACTTTGTATATAAATTTGATTTATCACAAGTTTTGTCACTCAACTTTTTTCCATTCTACGTCAATGGAAATGATTTATTTTGATTGGTGTTTACTTTGATTTAAATGTCAAACCTGAATTTATGAGTCGATATATTTTTCCTATAACCTCATATTCTGGTATTCATACCACTACATTATCAAAATGCTTCCCAACATGTAGGAAGCAGCTACTTTATGATGTTTTCCAGTGACTTTATCTTACTTTGGATGTCTTCCATCCAGTCACTGACAGACTGGAATTATTTCAGGTCAGGCTGCCCAGAGCTTACAACACAGAAAGGTCTACAGCTTAGACAGAATCCCTGATCTCTAATAACACCTCTTCACTCTCTGCTCTGGCTGTACCACTCATCTTTCTTGATTTGCTTTTCTTCTCTTCTTTTAAGCATGCCTTTAATCAAACATTTTAGAAAGCTAATCAGTATGATATATAAAGATTTCTGAGATGCAGATCTATAAAAAAAAATCTCTGGCTGATGCCATGGAATGAGCTCATCCCAAGTATTGGTTCAGTTTATTGTACATTTCTACAAAGTCTGGCAAGGTGTAGCAATGAAAAATGTAGAGATTAGGAAATTCCATATTTGTAATTCAGCAAATGATGCAAATGCATTTGGAGAAACACTGGATGATTTAAATGGGGCAATAATAATAATAATAACAAAAAAACATCCTGCCACAATACCCAATACCATTACCAGCATTGTCTTTTTATCACCAATCCCCTCCTCAGACATTTTTTAATATAATTTCAATAGTTAAATTACAAAACTGTCAGCTACAAATACAAGGTAGACACCAACATCGTGTGCTTGTTTCATTGTCTGTACAATTTGTTTAAATGTGAACAGATTAACTTATCTATCTCTCATACTGAAGATAGTTAAAAATTGTGATTAAACAACACATCATTTAGAAGTTATTGATCCAGGGCATGGGAATTTGGCTAACTTTACAACTTCACTGGATCCAAATAATGCTCTTGGAATTCTTTATAACAGAATGAAGTTCATTAACAACTCTGTACATATAGTTTCCTTAATGGAGGGAGTATATTTTCCAACTTCTTAAAAAAATACTACCTGATACTTGATGGACTCTTTAGAGACATGGATCAACACCATACAGACAGTGAAACAAGGGTTTACAGACAATTTACAAGTTAGTTTTCAAGCTAAATCATTCAGTTAGATCAACAGTACGGTTTGCAATACATTCAAAATCCCACTGGACTTCTAAACTTCAAACATTTACATCTTCTGTTGCTGTGATTCCAGAGGTTAAATTAAAGATGTGCATTACTTAATTTGTGTTAACATTCTCTTCTGTAGTACTTCTGTGAGCATGATTTTCATTTTTTAATTATTATTACAGTATTTAGGATTTTTCATATACATTTAATAAATATACAGTGGCTCAGACATACACAATTTTCCAGTTAGACAAAAACATTTCAGAAATGGAGACTGAAAGATAGCAGTAACTGAGGTGTCAGTTAGCTCATCTATCTACCTTAACCTCCTCTAGGTAAGCAATAAATGGATTTTAAACATTGGCAAAGTTCTCATTGAGCAAGTCGGAAGATCTGAGTCTTTCCATTTGTATTAATGACATCATGTCAGCTACCCACACCTGAAAGGAGTGGGCAGTAGAAGATTTTCATTCCTTTAACATTTTTCTTTTAGCAACAACCATTCCTAGCTCCAGAAGTTGCTGCATCAACACAGGAAGATCCTTGATTGTCCTTCAGATGCCAAAAATGGCTAGTCCTGCATTAAGCTGAAGAGGTTCCTTAAAGGATTTAGAATACCAGTCAAATAATTGACACAATAAACCTGCTGAAGAATAGGATCAAAAAGCATGAGACAATGCTTTTTGGACAGTCTGATGTTCTACACCTGTCACAGATGGGTGAGAGAGAAGGGTAGATCTGTACAACCTGACGTTAGAGTAATGCAGACAATGGGGCAATCAACTTGTGTAAGTTTTTGTCCACTGTTTACTGAGCAAAAAATTATTTTAGACAAGCACACATTCCACACAGTGTAACCCCTGGTTTAAAAAAAAAAAAAAAAAAACACACTTAAGGCACTTGCAAACTTTTTACAAGGTTGGTTTTATGTATACAGAAAATATAAGTGAGAAACACGTATTATTGTTCTTGTATATTTTTAATCCAAGTGATTACCTGTACACGTGGGGAGCGGTTACTGTTGTGAGTAACGAGAGAAATAATGGAAGAAGCAGAAAGCCGAAGCTTTTCTGGAGGAGACTTGTTTACTTAAATAAGTGTATTATTGTTTGATCAATTACCTCATTACTTTAAAGACTGTATTGAATGTCCTATCTATGAAAGTAGTTAGGTTAACGAGGGACAAGTGAACTAAACAGAAAAAAAAATGGGACAAGGGGATGATGGGAAGGAGAAGGTAGGAGAACACGGGAGAAGACGAGGTGGAAGCTAATGGAGACCGTTGCTAATGCAAGCAGAAGTTTATGTGGGAGAAAGCAGTGGACTGTTTTATGCACAAGTAAATCTATACACGTACATAGGAAACCTGCAGAAGGGTGTTCAAGGGAAGAACTGTGGAGGAGAACTGTGGCTGATCCAAAGTGGCGAGAGGAAAGCATCAACATGGCAACGCTGGCTCCAGCGAGATTGAGAAGTGGTCCTGCAACTCGGGTGGCGGAGTTCTAAAAGAAATTGGACTCGCAAAGCAACCTTGACAGAGAGGACGTCTGCTGAGCGAGCAGGTCTGAGTTGGTTTATTGTTTGAACGGGGAGAAGAGGATTGTTGTAGCGACATCGCACCCTAGCTTCATCAGGCCTGCAACGAAAACTTTAACCGGTACGGTGGTACCGAACAGTGTGTGTGAGAGTGTGGGCCCATGTGTGATATTGTGTTTAGAAGTGTAAATTTTTGGTAAGTGTATGGAGTTCTGTTAGTGGCAAAAGTTGAATTCTGGTCATATTAAAACAATGGTTAAAAAGAAGGATTTTTCATAAAATAAAATAAAAAAAAAAACAACGCAAAATTAAAGTGAGTAAAACATAAGGGACTGAACAGAAATAAAGTGCCTTATTGGCTTTATTTTATTTTGGGAACATTTAAAATGAGAACTAATGACCTTGCTTTATTTTTAAGTTTTCCATCATTTTGGAGTATTGTGTAGCCTCATGTGGAGATAAATATTTATTTTTCTAAGTTCTTATTAAAAGAAACTGTTCAGTTAGTTGGTTGTCTGGAGTTATTTATGTTACATTAAAAGTGTGTGTGGTAATTAGGCGAGTAACAACACAGAGTTTACTCAACATAGGTAAACCTGCGTAGTATTTACCAGAACTTAACAAATCCAAATAGCCACCACACCAGTGAGTTTAAGTTCTTGTCCCACTTACTAGCAGACAGAACAGTGGGGTGCTACAATAGTCACAGGCAGTTCAACACCTAACTCTTCTGACCAAGCATCCTGAATTTTCACAGTTTGTGCTGTAAATACAATTATCAAGCAAATGCACAATTTTAGAATTTAGGTGGCTGGAGTCAGGAAGGCTTTTTAAGACTATCAGTGCCATGTTCTGCTGGGAGAGGTTTACATGTCTTATTTTTTTGTTATTGAATGCAATGCCCAACTTGTAAATACTGAAATACATTTTAATGAAACTGATCACATTTCACTTTCAGCTGATTAAATTATGCAAATTTTCCATCATTGCAGAAGATTTCAGTTGAAACTAAGCCCCTCTGTCTCCAGTTCTGGTAAGATGCATCAGTACATGGAGGCACAAAAGAGTAAACATTTAGATGTTTGTACAGAAGACTTTGGTAGTGCCCAAAAGCCTCTAATCTGGTTCAGGATCCTGATTGAGTGTTTCAACAAAAAGCAGAGTGTCCAGAAAGTCTCAGGTTTGTCAAACAGAAAAGACCATAACCGGTTAGGAGTCATTAAGAGACTTAGCTTCTATCTCGAGCCATAGAGGGGTTATAGAGTCAAATAATTTATAGCCGCTTGCCGCCAGAGCATCAGAACTCTGAAGTTGGCTAACCAGTAACAATGTTCGAAGACTGGCAGGACCATACCCCCTTCCATCTTGGACCTCTGCAAATGTGCCTTTGAAACTGTGGGATTCCCATTGCTTCAGTAGTAGGACACAATGATGGAATCTAGTTAATTAAAAAAGGAAGACAAATCTGGAGGTTTTGACATAAATAAAGGACTCTTGGGACAGAGATCATCTTAATAGAATTTGTGTGTCCAGTCATAGATAAAGTAGTAATCTCCAACATTCAGTGTTTGTTTGAGTCTCAGTATGAATTCTGCAAAGTTTAATTGAAATATTAAATTAAGATTTTTGGATATGGTCAAGCCAAGGTAGCTTAGGTGATTGTCAGTCATTGTGAACAAAATGCTTTCCAAAAACCTAGCGAGTACGATGCAGAGGGAGGCATGAAGTCGTCACTCTTAGACCAGTTGATTGTGTATCCAGATATTCTGCCAAAAGAGATTATCAATTCAAGAAGAGTGAGAACTGAAGAGTGAGAACTGACTTCTGACAGTCTCAGAGGTACACCATTATACTGCATCATCAGCGTAGAAACTGATGTGTTCTCACTCCTTCCACCTGAAGCCCCTTAATGCAACAGGTTCTCTCATATTTTCAAAGCAAGTGTTTCTAATTTATGGTGAAAAAGGCCAGGGAGAGGGAGTACCCCTGTGGGACAGAGCGCTGTGTGGGCAGCAGTATTGACCTATTGCCATTAATCAGAACGACACATGTAGAGCTAGCATATACCAGTTCTACCCAGCATATGAATGTTTCACCAAATCCAAATCTGTGCAATTATGCAAGCATGTTAGGCCACTCAACCTGGTCAAAGACTTTGTGCACATAAAGTGACAGAATTGCTGCTCCACACCCCCGTGATCAGCATACATCATATTGCAAAGGCGCCTAACATTTAAAAAAGATAACCTGCCAGAAATTAATTCTTTCTAGTCAGGATGAATGGTAGAGCCCAAATGTTAATCAATTTGCCATTTTTTATTTTATTTTATTTTTTTAATTTTTTTTTTTTTTTTTAACAATTATCTTTCTATCAAAAATTTGATGTGCAGTTGGAAGTCTGAAGCTAGTGGAATTAGTTTCCTCTCTGTCCTTTTTAAAATAAGGGATATGTTAGCTTCATACAGAGCAAGACATTCTCATTTTTAGAATTGGATATCATACAGAGCAGAAGTGGTGTTAGAACGTCACAGAACCTCTTGTAAAATTTGCAGCCAAATCTATCTGGCTCAGGTGCTTTGCCTAATGGGAATGGTTTTATTGCAGTAGTTATCTCCTGTAGCGTAGTTAGAGTCAAGGTCAGTCCTAACTGTGTCACTTACCATGGGCAGTGGCAAAGAATCAAATAAATTACTTAAGTGGGAATGTGTAACATTGTGTTTGGAAGAATATAGCTCACTAAAACTCTCTGAACTGATGGTTAACATCTACTGGGTCAGTTAGAAGAGTGCCAGTGTCAGATGTAATACTATGTATTGATCTTGAAGCCTGGGCATTTTTCAGCTGCCATGCCAGGAGCCTCATAGGCTTGTTCCCAAGCACAAAGTGTTAATGCCTTAATTTTAAAGGTACATAGGTCATCAAACTGACTGATTAACATACAGTTGTATCCTTACTTAAGTTTCAGTATTTTTAGTAATTTGCGGATTTACTGTAGATGTTTGGTAAGTTCTTTCCAGAGCTGGAGGAGCAGTTTTAATTTCTGAGAGCTGCTTCTCTCTTCCTTTTCTAAGAGCAGAGGATTAAGAAATTATATCTCCACGCAGGAGAAACTTTAATGTTACCCAAAGTATAAAGTCAGACATACACCTGTTTCATTGTTTCAATGAGCATCAAGTGATGCTTTCGGTGAGCATGATTTTCTAAACTGAGGAAACTTGCTAATCCATAAGCAATTTTAACTAAACAGAAGAAAACAATTTCTCTGATCTTTGCACTCATTTCTACAGCTGACACTTGACAGTTTCCATACATTTTAGGAAACACTGACAGTGGTTGCAGTTTACAAGTCAAGAGTATATCTTTATGGCCACTCAAGTTGTTTTCTTTGAAAGGCTGGGATCCAGAATGTGTCAAAAAAGTATAATTAATTGCTATTACGGCTTCTGTGTGCTATTCACATTTGTGTTTATATACAAAGCTAAATCAGTGTTGGTGTTTGGGAGTTCATGAGGGTGCACCATGCAGTGTTTGTGAGAGTGTATGCACTCTTATAGTCCCTCTCGCTCTAATCCTGTGCTTATCCACTGGTCAGTGAGGTGGGAACAGCACTGGGACGTCAGTCATCTGGCTGGCCAACCAAAACGTCTTTATTTCCACTGTCACTGAAACCAATTCTGAGGGATGGAGATTTATTTGGGCTTTCTTATCTCTGCTGTCCAGTGAGGAATCGCACAACTGAATTTGTGTAGATTTTTCATCCTATAAAATGACTGAGGGAAAGACAGTCCTAAAAGTCTATTTTTAAATAATCATTATTAAGTCTGACAAACATGTCTTGATATAATAAAATAAATTGAAAAAATATAATAAATTAACTTGATTGCTCATAAAATTGAATGCATTAAATATTTAGTGTGCTGTATGCTGCTTTTTTGTTGAATTACTGGTAAATATATTACCAAAATGAGTAAAAGCTAGATTGGTAAAACAAACAAAGCATTTTATTAGGCCAAACATTTTATGCGATGCATCATTTAGTAAACATGTTTCTACTACAAATGTTTTTGCTAGTTTTTATCTATACTGAATTCACAATGCCAGCTCTTCTTAATGATTCTCAACTGGGTTGTGAGCTGTAGGCAGATGGGTTTTTTTTTTTTTGTTCATCCCAAGTCACAGAGTGAAGATAGGGGATTTGGAAGTAATGGAATGGACTGTACTTATATAGCACCTTTCTATCTTATCAAAATACTCAAAGTGCTTTACACTACAATCTGTGCCCTCATTTACCCATTCTTACAACACTCTATACATGTCTATAGATATTTATATGGATACAAAACCTACTCAGTGCTTTATCACATTCATGCACTGATGGGACACACATCAGAGGCAATGAGGGGTTCAAAGTCTTGCCCAGGGACACTTCAACATGTGACTGCTGGTGGATTTGGACCCCCAACTCTTGCATTGGAGGACAACTGCTCTAACCACTCAGCCACAGCCACCCTCACCAGGTGATCAGACCAAAGTTGAGTTGAAGCAGTGCCAGTCTATCTGATGTGAGTTGCCAATTTTCATTTTGGTGTTTGGCTATATCTCGGTGTAAGAAAGGTTCCGTTCAAAAATTGGGTGTACACGTCAAAATCCGAGTTGGCTGTCCCCATATACTGTATTTATATATGTAAACTTTGAGAGATGGATCACTTAAAAATACAAAGCAATGTGCCAACTTCTGTAATGGTGTGTGGCATATAGGCACAGGAATGGTCACTATTACAAATTGGGTTTTCAAGTCAAAATTCATTCATTCAACCTTTATTTAGGCAGGTTAATCCCATTGAGCCTCGAGGACTCTTTTACAAGAGAGACCTGTTTTCAACAAAGAATAATGACAACAGCGACAATAGACGATCATAAGATAGGCATACAGATATTTTTAAAAATTTTTTTACTTTTAAACAAGTTAAAAAGATGTTGAAACGTAGCAAAAGCTAGACAGCTAAATTAGAAGGCAAATGTAGAAAACTAAAAACAGGAACATGTTTGCACTGGTTCTTGCTAGGAGTCCCAACAGATTTTTAAAGCCATTTAGAGAGGTCAAGATCGAGAGCTTTAGATCTTTTTGTAAGATATTCCAGGAAGCAGGAGCGGAGTAGGAGAAGGCCCTTTTGCCAAGTTCAGTCCTCACTGA